>JARVZY010007367.1:0-23509 GCA_030686995.1 Artemisia argyi | reverse complement strand
TTTTTTTAGAAAAGTTGAGTACTTCGTTGAAGATATATAAACAGTACGAAAAAATGGTTTGTTGGTTGTATAAGTATTACCCATATTACATTGAGATTTGAGGTAGCTATAAAATATGTTTACTTGTACAATTCTTTGAAAGTTGTTTTTTATGAGTTTAAAGTTTAACTGAGTGATTCATTCATTGAATCTGTTCTCAAGATAAGCAAATTTTATGTTGACAACTCTTAATTATTATTTCATTACGTAAGCTCTAAATATTGTTAATTATAAACAATGTTAGATGGTGCAAGACTATGTTTTCATATATGATGGATTGCCTGACTTATCTGCAAAGTATCCATGGTTGATTTCTCAAAGCCCAGGTGAAGACGGCCAGACTTTCTGCAACATAAATGACCCAACGTTTAGTTCTCGTTATAGAATCCATGAGTTGCGTGGGAGACGCATTAGAGGGTGTTTCTATGGCTGGGTAATTCTCTCCAACAAAGTCATGTGGTCTCTTCGGAATCCAGAAACTGGTGAGATCATTCATCTTCCCCCATTGAATTATGGAAATCGTGATGATATCAACCATTGTTGTTTGTCGTCTGCTCCTTATGATCCAAGTTCAGTTCTCTTGTTAACAAGAGCCACAGTTCCTAACTTCGTTTTTTGTCATATTGAGCGTAACCAATCGCGGTTAAGATGGACCGAACTGTCATACATTGACCAACTCATAAGAACAACTGGTGGTGGAAGTTTGATACATAGCCTAGCTTGTTGCGATGGTAAAGTATTTGCATTGAATACAGATGGTAATTATTGCTCCTTTTGTCATATACGTTGACATTGCTGTTAAGGATAGAGAAGTTAAGATAGAACTAATGTTATTTGGGGCATGTCCTACCGGTCATTACTTATTTTCTTTCGACGAGAAAAATTATTTTCTAAAAGGATCTGGCTCAATACTATTTTGCATTGTAATGGCGTATAACGAGAATAAAAAGAAAACACTTGCTGCTGTATCTCTGCATAAACTGGATATGACTAGAATAAAGTGGGAAGAATATCAATGCCTTAAAGAATGGGACATGCCTAATATTACTTGTGAAGTAATACAAGAAGAAGAGCTCAAATACTTGAGCATGACTGGTTCGATGTGGGAAGATATATTAGACCTCAAGGGCGCTAGCTTTTTTGTTGATCCTACTCATGATTACTCTGTCTTTTATAGCCCTGCAATGTCCATGGATCCTGCTCAAGATTACTCTTTCTTTTTTAGCCCTGAACTCTCCCAAGAGTTAGCGGGTTATATACACATCCGTGGTGAAACGGGCAAAATGATACACTCGTGTCATGTGAAAGATAAAACAATCTCCATATCTTTGATGCATCCTCAAGTTCTGCCAACAAGCCATGTGTCATTGTGGGAATGCAGGTATTGCTTTAATTTGTGTTTGTCTATTATATCATTTATTATAACTACGGAAACATTTTCTTATAGAAGACCATTTTGCAGTGTAGGCTGGAGAGTGATAATTCTTATCCAAAACTACAGGACAGGGACAACGTAATGGTGGTAAGAAGATCAACGGATGATGAGCTGTTTAGCGAATCACACCTACTCAATCTTCCGCTACATATTTTGGAGACGATCATCGAATATTGTGTTGGTTTGGAATACATGAACTTTCGTGCTACATGCAAGTATTGTCATTTAGCAGCACCTACAATAGAATGGAGCGATAAATTGTCACTTTCACCCTCCTGGCTCATGTTCACTTTTACTGATCCCATGTCTGGTTACATGTTCTTTATGAACAAATTAGATTTACCAATCTATCTTGACAGAATATGCTATTCCAGGTTTGGTTGGTTGTTGTTTTACCTCGGTTCCTGGAAGACACCTGTTTTCTATAACCCCTTCACAAATGATATTCGCGAGCTTCCATATTTAGGTTATATTGATGGAAGCTTTTGTTTCTCAGCACCACCTACTTCCCCCGGTTGTATGGTTGTTTTACTTCCAAAAGGTGACCAATATGCTTACATCCACTTTGTAGGCGGGGAGCCATCCTGGCGTAGGATTGACCTTCATTATTATTCATATACCTTTCGTTTTCCAACATTTTATGGTCGGGATCTTTATATTATGCCTTGTCTGATGAAGGAGAGCTTGATGTGTTCAAAATTTTGGATTTAGGTGAAGATGATTTCTATTGGGAGGCAGTTATAGCCGAAACCCCAAGAAGTTGTTGCACTTCGAGGGCACAACATTTCATTACGAAATGTGATCAACATCTTTTAATAGTAATTGTAGGGCTTTCTGGAGAGTCGGTTGAGGTATTCAAGATGAACGATTCTACAAAAGAATGGGAGAAGTTACATAGTTTAGGAAGGAACATGATTTTTATTTGCAGTACAACATGTTTTTGCATTGAAGCCAAATGTCAACATATGGAGAACAAGATCTATTTTCCAGAATTGCATTCCAAGAACAAGAGGATAGTCTTCTATTCACTCGAAACATGCACGTATGACACATTCGATCCCATGGGCAGTGAAGAACATTTTAGCAGAATAAGTCGTTATAACACCTACCCTCATACTTGGATTGAACCAAGTTGGTCCTAGGTAGCTAACCCTACTAGACATTATTATCATTGTTATTTTGTGTTATAAACCTTTTACATCTTTTTTAGATATGTAATTTTGCAGTATACTCATCTAAATCTTATGATTTTGCTTTCAACTAACCTCTCTGTCTTAGCAATTTTATGATTATTGACGAGCACATACGTACACTCACACATGTAAGCTTTACACGTAAGACAAAAGAAAGCATATTGGTGCATCTATATATAAATCGGAAAATGATATGCATGACTAAAACTTATGCCTAAATGCATGCCTAACTTTAAGATCGTGACATGTGTCAAAATCAAAAGTGAAAATTATGAGAGAGAAAATGTATGTTCCATATGTCACATGATGAATGCTTTAGGCATGAGTTTAGTCATATGAATTAGGTCTCTCTATCACTACTCATATAAATCTGACATTAAATCAGCAGCAGAAATGGTAGTATGCAACTGATATTGTTTGCAGTTTCAGATAGAAACATTATATTAATTTTGAGTGTTGTTAAATAAGTTGTTTTGAGACAACAACTCATTCTCTTGAGATGCTAGAGGTGGAAAAAAAAGGCCGGGTCAGGTTACTTTTGAGAAACGGGTCATTACTAGGTTGGGTCGGGATCAATTAAAAAACTAATGATGACCCGTATGATCACATTCAGTCATCACCCAGTTTCAAAAATTTAACGTCACAAGGTAAGAAACAAAACTAACCCAAAACGATCCATGTCTGGTGGACTGGATCAAAATCGCCATCTGTCATTTCGGTTATCTACCAACCATTGTGTTGGTTAGTAAAAGATGCATGTGTTGCGTTTTGGCGGGTAAAAATGTTAACAGCAATTTGAAAAAACTGTTTAGAGGTGCTGCCCCTGGACCCCGCGTCTTTGTCGTGGCGTTATCAAGCTAACTATAATGAGTGTGCACTCCGTACCTTCTAACTTGTCTTGAGCTAAACTTGTATAAGACCCGTTGGTCTCAAATAAAACACAATCACCTAAAATAGTTAATAACACTAAATTACCAACATTATATTGGTCAATTAGAAGGCTCGATTTCAAAATCGAGTTTTCCCATTAGTTAAACAAAGTATCGATTTGCACACTTTGTATATTCTCTTATATTGTATAAGAGATTTTGGTTACTTTAAAATTTTAAAGAAAGTGACGAAGTGAGAAAACAGTAGCGGTTTTCATAAACTGTTATTAATCTGTAGTATTTTACAGTAGTTTTGTATAAATTATGATAGAAATTTAACACTTTTTTATAAGATTGTTTATGTAGTCCTTTTAATAATTCTAACTAACTATTTTATTTTGATGTATACTCTGAAATTAACTAAGTTCGTATATAATAGGTAGAAGTACAAGTAGAAACTATTTATAATTTAAGTTCTTCGGTCTAAAGAAACCAATTCTTTTTACGTAATCTTTGATTACTTGCGTTTTAAAACTCAATAGACGAAAAGCGGAAGCTTATTCACCCGCAGTGAAGCGCGGTCTTGTAAAATACTCGGTATGTACTATAAGAGCTTTTCACTGATACTAAGTATAAACACATTCTAATAAATACATGAAAAGTTCTTTTACATTGGCCGAAACTCGAGGCCACATACAATGAGGCCAGACAACATCCCTTCGAGACTTGTAAATCTCATGTTAACAGAAAGGGAGTCATCCTTGAGTTCATGGTTTGAGTTAAATTTCCACAGTTGAATCTCCATCCATCCATCTTCCCTTTGTTTTGGAACCCCACTAAAATCATGAATATTCAACTGACTTGGGGTTATAAGATAAATAAAAAGTTCTGCCTCTTTGTTTTCTTCACGGAGTAAATCTCGTACTCTCACTGGATTATGCAGCCCTTGATATTCTTCTGAAATCTTGAAAACAAGGTAACACACGTATTCTGTATCTAGTGACAACATTTGACTTCTAAACGTGCAGTTGATATAGAATACTTGTTGTGGCAAAAGCTCAATCACCTCTTGAAATCTGCATGTATCATATATCACATGATTACATACCAAAGAAACATAGTAAGATTTCAAGACACAAAGAAGTGAAACTTTTGTCAACCATATATTCACGAATCTTCACTATTTTACTATACAACAAATTAAAGAAGATTAGGACCTAGAATTATCAAACCTAGTTCTTTGTCAGAAATGTTCAAATATTTGTATAAGTATATGAGTGCGTCGTGAATGTACAATTTGAAAAATATTAGCGGTTAAAGGAAACTGTAACAAAATTAATTCAAATAAAAAGCAAACCTGGACTCAGTTGATGGTTTTGAAGTAAAAAGATCCACATTAGAAGATTTGTATAAAGCTGCCTTTGCTGAAAGCACAAGAAGTTTCTTTCTGTTTACTTCGCCCAACCAGAACAACTCGTCATAATTGTTGTGTATTTCAGGTATTTCTTCAGTTGGCAATTGTTGCACCTGATCCACATTGAAGTTTGATTTCAATACTTGTTGGACTTCCTTCAAATATTCGATATCATCATGTTTCACCTGTGTGCAATTCATGTAAGGTATACAACATAGAACATGATTTTTTTAAACTTATTTTTTGCCATGCATTCAACCCCTTTATACAACCATATTTACAGAAGTTAGGAGGAACGGGCCAAGGGATATTTTCAAACTTACTTTGTCAATGGCTCGAAATTCAATGCCTTCAACATAAATCGCACCATCTCCCCAGTAATACGATGAAAAGCTCTCTAGCAAAAACTTAAAAACGGCATCTTCGTTCTGATTCAAGAATCGGTACAACTCAATCATCATCCAATTTTCGTCTCTCTGTGTTGCAAAATATGCTTGTAGAGTTTCCCTCTCCTTCCTATACTTTAGATTAACATACATCGGTTTAGATGAAGATTTTCTTGAATCACAGAGTTTGAAGACTAAATAGACCCCATAAACAATCTTTGGAGATAACAATTGAGTGTCTGTCTTAATTTCGATCTTCAAGTTGAAAATATCTGACATCTCCGCTACTTTCTCAAACCTGCATATTATAAATTTGAGTCACAGGACATAGTCATTATTCAAAGGCACACTTCTACTTTTAAACTTAGTTATTTCTTTTGACCAAAAATAAATGCCAAATAATTTATTTGGGAAGTGGAACTAGAACTTAAACTCAAAATTAACTTTATTGTATCATGAAACATATAAATGCCTAATGTCCCATGTATTTCCCAAACCCTATATAATTCTAGCAGGGGTAGAGAGAAAGAGAGAGGAACCGTGATTCTTTAAGAGATCGCCACTTATGTGGACAACTGTTTACGTATGTAAATGTTGTTGCTGATACCAATTCATTTCTTTTTCCGTCACCATCAATTGACAACTGTTATACAACAAAACAGAAAACAAATCAGACACATTTTCTGTGATGTGTAAACTGCAAAAGTATGTGTGATTTTGTACTATTCCTCAAAAAGTAGAAGATACAAACAAAAAGGAAACACAAAATAACCGAGATATGAGAATGAACTGATTACCACTTTGTCCTGTTGAAGAAGTATTCCCTTAGTAAAATTGTTGTAAAGTTCCTTTTTCTTGATGGTAGAATAATCTTTAGGGCACTTTGACATCTGGATTATTTCTTTATAGTCATTAGGCAATTTCGGCTCCCATAGCTCATGATCCTCCTGTACATTAATTAAACAATCAATAAGCTCATATTTCTTACAATTATGTTTTTACCATTAAAGAAACTAATAAGTCCTTATATTAAACAAAGACAACACAAAAATTACCTGTCTTTTTTCATATTGACATCTACTTTTTTTCTTAAATGATGAAATAAGAAATGTCTTTTAACCAACATATTTTCTTTCATAATTTATTTTATGATTTAGCAACACTTTGTAGAACTGTACAACTTTTTTGTTTATCTATTTCCTGATGCACAGAATTTATACCTAATATACTTTCGATACCTAAATGAAACGTATTGTAGCCAAATAAAAAATGATTATAAAAACATACTTGGAATTCCAATGCTTCCTTAAGTCGTATTATCACTTCACCTGCAGTTGGCCGTCTTTCTCTCCTGTGATGTAAGCATTGAAGGGCAATCCTTGTAAATGTAATATATGACTGTGGCACAATTTGTCCTTTGATACCCTCGAACACTAACTCGGCAAGCTTCCCTACTTGATAGCGGTATTTAGCCAAAAAGGGTAAAAATTGATATTGATCATCCAGTTTTACAGATGATACTTTCCCGCACAATATGTCAAATAAAACCGCCCCAAGTGAAAATATATCAGATTCTTTTGTTAAGAAGCCTGTTGTCTCATATAGTGGGTCACAATATCCGATTGTGCCTTTAACATCATCGATGACATAGTCCACATCCTGATTTATTGGACATACTAAGGAAAGCCCAAAATCAGTAATTTTTGCTTTCCAATCATCAAATAGCAGAATGTTACTGCTGCTGATGTCTCTATGTATCACCACTTGTTGACTTGAAGCAGTTCTATGGAGGAACTCCAACCCGGTTGCAATATCGATGCAAATTTTAAGCCGCATCACCCACGTAAGACTAACATCGCTCAAGTACCTTTCAAGACTTCCTCTAGATGCAAACTTGTAAACAATAATTTTTTCTTCTTCTTCATCACAATAGCCTACAAGATCAATGACATTGTCATGTTTATACTCCATAAGGATGTCCAACTCTGCCACAAATTCAGCTTCTCCTTGACCAGACTCCCGATTCAACCGCTTGGCAGCAATATTGTTTTGTCCAAGAGTGTGAGCAGCTACTCCCTGGTATACATTCCCAGAATCTCCATGTCCAATGAGATTGTCATGATTGAAGTTTTGTGTGGCCAGTTTGATGTCTTTAAGTGAAAGTTTGAGGCTGTCCTTGTGGTTCTCCTGTAAATCACGGGACAGTCAGTCGATTTGATAAATCTAAAACAAATTGAAACAACTTGCCATCTAAATTGTAAATCAAGGTTGGTTTAGCATTATGAAAGGAAAAATTACGTATATTGATATACATCAGGACGAGGGGGAGTGAGGAGGTTTACAGGCGAGCCAATAGCATGTCATAAAATGGTTGATCACTAAGTTAATATTAAAACAATAAGTCACAAAAGTTAAGTAGTGAAGAAACTTAAATGGTAACATTGTAAATTGAGTAAAATTTTGAGGATGAAATTATTTGCACGTAGTATAATGTATGAAATATCATATAGTACGATGAAGAATATGAAGAAATAATAAAGTTCAATTTTAAATAAATTACTTACCTGACAGTATAACGCTTTTTTAAGTTCGTTGATGACAACATCTATTGATGGGCGTTCGGCTTGAGTCATTGCTAGACATTGAAATGCGACTTTTGAAAATATGTCCAGAGACTCTTCATTGGGTCCTTTACTTAGAGAAAAGATATGTTCATCCGTTTCTTCCTTTATCTTGTGATCAACGATTTCCGTTAGTGTTCCCTTCTTAACATGATGTCGTACAATGGGCGCAATCCCCATCTCATGGATGTCGGTGAAAATACGATCATAGGCCACCCTCCCAGTCAAGATCTCAAATAACACAACTCCGAAAGAGTAAATGTCTGATTTCTTATTTAATCTCCCAAACTTCTGATATTCTGGATCCAAATACATATTTGTACCTGCAATCGTACTGGTGTTGAGAGTACTGGCATCTTGATCTGCTGGGTGGAATTTGGAGAGCCCAAAGTCAGCAATCTTCGCCACCCAATTATCGTCCAATAGAATGTTCGCGCTCTTAATGTCACGGTGTATTATCTTTTGTTTTTCCTGATCTGTGTTGGTGTGAATGTAATTCAAGCCATGTGCGATATCAAGAGATATTTTCAAACGTTGCATCCAAGTAAGATTATACATTTTATCACTGTCTCCCATATAATCTTCAAGACTTCCTTTAGAAGCAAGCTCATAGACAAGGATCATGTGATCAGGACCTTCATCACAAAATCCAAGAAGAGAGATTATATTTTCATGTTTACAACGAGTCAGCGTTTCAATTTCTACATTGAACCCTTGTTCTCCTTTTGGACTGATGATGCGTTTTATGGCTACAGTGCTTTGTTTCTTGGGAAAACCGCATTTATTTTCCCCGTATATCGACGATGAATTACTGCTATCAAAATGTTCGAGTTTTGCCTTGTACACCATACCAAATGCACCTGAACCAATGCAATATTTGTCGGTAAAATTGTCGGTTGCCAACTCGATATCTTTAAGTGCAATCTTCAAGTGTTCGAAGTTCTTCCACTGCAACATTGTGGACAACATAATGAAATATAATGATTGAATTAGAAAAGATTCAGAGTCCTATATTAATTGTGATGTTAATAGAACGTACAAAGTAACACAATAAAACTCGAAGTCCCCAATTATTTATTGGGATAATTACTTTATAAATCATCATACTTGTCCAAAAATACTCTTCTGGGTATCGAACAAAAGTTTTTGCTTATACGAGTACTGAACTTTCAATTTCGGACTTTTTGAGGTACTAAATTTTCAATTTTGGACTTTTTGAGGTACTTTTGTGACACTTTTGCCCCTAGATTTTTAATAATTTGAGGGGCAAAAACGTCACAAAGTACCTCAAAAAGTCCAAAATTGAAAGTTCAGTACCCATATATCAGTTAGATTCTAAGCTTAAATATAATTTGTGATTTGTGAGAGTGTGACTTGTTTGCAGGTCCATGGTAGTTGGCGCAAATGTTGTTACTTGTTTTGATTTATGGTTTTTGGGTGGTGAGCGTGTGTGGCTGGAAGGAGATTGAAGGGGGTACGGAGGTGGTCATCTCAGTAAATCTAACCACTGAATAAAAGCTGCCCCCATAGTCAACAAACTTGTTAATTTCTTCGTAACAGGAATCAAATGTAAAGACCACATGAATCTTTTGTGTAATTTACTCTTTTGTTTATTAATTAGAACAGATGGCCTCAAACTAAGAGTTTATGAAATCATGAATTACCTTCAAGTGACTATCAATTGCATTTCTTGGAAGTTCCTAAAAATAATAGTTGCAAAAGAATAGGAAACGAGTTAATAATATAGAAGCAGGTACTCAGTAATACAATATTATTACATTAAGTTGATAGCCAAGTTAATTTTCTTACCGGATTTTCATATATTGATTGAAGTTTCAACGCTTTCTCAAGTCCTTTGACAACCTGATCTATATATGGACGATCTGCTCTTTCCTCTTTTATGCACCAATATGCTGTCTCTGAGAAGATATTTAATGAATCTGCGTCCATCTGACTTTTTAAATGCGGATCGATCATATCATCCAAAAGAGATTTTGTCAGTTGACTTAAAAGCCCCTCTTCTAACTCATCTTCATCTCGAAGAACAGCACTCCTTCCGCACAAAACTTCGAATAATACAACACCGAATGAATACACATCTGACTTGTGGGTCACACCACCAGTCTTTTTATATTTTGGGTCCATGTATACATTCTGAATAATATCACGAGTAAGAAGGAGACGGTACCTCCGAGCTACTGTATTTTTCAACGAAACTTCGAAACCGGATAACTTGGGTTCCCATTTGTCATCTAGTAAAATTTTGGAGCTCTTGATGTTGCAATGTATGACACTAAAATCTCGTCTAGCATCATAGTGGATGTAACTCAATGCTTTAGCAACACCTACACATATCTTCAACCTTTGCATCCAAGAGAGGGTATGGTTACTTAGATGTTTTGAAAGACTTTCATTGGCCTCCCTCTTGTATATGATAGTCCTCTCGCCCTCCTGATCATAAAACCCAATAAGAGACACTAGATTCTTATGTTTAAGACTAGAAAGCATCAAAATCTCTGCCCAAAACGTTTTGATCTCATCTTTTACAGAATCAGATGGGAGAACCTTTCCAATAATATCAACTAACTGTTCAGATCGCAAGAGACGGCCTTTGTAAATTGTTCCACGCGTAGTTTCTTTGATGATGTTTTCAAGAGCAAATCCGCTGGTTGTGGATTTTATATCTTCCATACTGAGTTTGAAGTGAGAAAGATCTTCGCGGGAAAACATTGTCTTTTTTCCAGATACAACGCGCTTGGATACGAAATTCACTGATCCCTATATGTATCAAACAAGAAAAAATTACCATGTGTGCAGATTCACACGATGAAATACTTCAGTAAGTTTACTTATGTACGCAGTTTAACATTTCTCAAGAAGAAAATAAATGATATTTTCTCCTAGTTGGTAAAGTGTTTGTTCCAAACACATGGTGACGTACGTCTGTATTTAAAATTTCAGTGACTTAAAGCAAGAGTTAAAAGAAAATAATTACCTTGTCTTGACTGGATGATGTATCTTCAACTTCGGCTGCAGCTATGGAATGTTCCTTTAACATTTAAATCATAAATACACTAATAAGTAATTATCATTAATCAAGAATAATAAATATAGAGTAGTACTTGTTATGATAAAAAGATCAAATAGAAAAACCGTTTTACCGTTTTTTGACATTCCAGTTGAAGCTTCAACGCGTTCTCAAGTCTTGTAACAATCTCATCTATATTTGGGCGTTGAGATGGTTCGTCATTCAGACACACATACGCTGTTTCAGTAAAAACATGGAGTGATTGCCGATCCATTTGTTTCCGTAGCCCCAGATCAATTATATCATCAAGTATTTTCTCTTTATAATGGAAAGTGGCCACCGGAGCTAAATACTTATTATCGCCATAGTCAGATACTGACTTCCTACTACACAGTAGTTCAAACAATACTATTCCAAATGAGTACAAATCCGACTTATGGCTCACACTATGAGTTCTTACATATGCTGGGTCTGTATACCCCTGCGTACCACAAAGAGAATCATTGAAAGAAAGATGCCTTTGAGATGATTTAATCAGCATGGAAAGTTGAAAATCACATAACTTGGGTTCCCAATTATCATTTAATAGAACTGTGCAGCTGTTGATATCCCGATGTATACAGCTAAATTCACGTGACTCATCATAATGAATATAGCTCAATGCATGCGCAAGACCGACGGATATCTCCAATCTTCGCACCCATGTCAACATTGGATCACTTAGATAGTTTCTGAGACTTCCCCTGGTCTGTTGCTTGTTAACTATGATCTTCTCACCCTTTTCGTCACAAAACCCAACTAACGAAACCAGGTTTCTATGCTTGAGATTATATAGCATGGAAATCTCCATCCAAAACTGTTGTTCTCCTCCATCCCATTCTTTATTTAACCTCCGAGCAACAATATTTATCGACTCACCAGACGGCGAGAGTTGTCCCTTGTATTCATTTGCAAACCCATCTTTGCGGGTTTCATCAGCAAAGTTGTTGGTAGCGGATAGTATATCTTCAAGAGGAATATATAAGTGAGCAAAGTCGTTGCTGGACAAAGACATTATCTGTTTATCAAGTAAAAAATGTGAGTACAGAAAGGAAGTTTGGGTAAAAAAGATGGATAGATAACAATTTTTTGTTAAAAAATAAATTCCTTTTTTTATAAAGTTTCCTGGTGATCCATTTTTTTCATCAAACAAAAAAACTCATTTTCTAACTTTTCTTTTTAAAAAACAACAGTAAACGGTAAATCTTTAAGCTACAAAAATAGACCATCGCGATCAGAATATTGTTATCTTTCAGAAGACAGACACTTTGATATACTTTCGACTATTTTTTAGTGTTTGAAATTTCCGCCAAGAAAAATCACACGTGATTCGTAAAATCACTTGTGATTTTTTATTTTTAAAATCACGTGTGATTTCATAAATCGCATGTAATTTTAGCCGGCTCAAAATGTGAAGTCGAAAACACAGGTTAAGAAAACACACATATGATTTCACAAGTCATATGTGATTTTTAAAGTAATAAATCACATGTGATTTTTTTATGCGGGAATTTTGAAAAAAATAAAATAATAATAAATGCTCAAAAGTATATAGAAGTGCATATTTATAGAAAGATAATTTAATTCTCTTTGTGATGGTATAATTAATTTCGTGTAATGATTAATGGTTTGCGAGATATTTTAATAAAAAAAATGAAAGTAGGTTTTCTTTTGAATAAATGACTAAGATTCACTCATTTGTTCTTTATGAAAAAAAGTGTTTAACTCTTCTCATTGGCCAAATGATATATTATATCTAGTTTGGGAAGACCAAACTTGTGTGTTTTTAACAATGTTTTAAAGCCCGGTTTTTTTATCGACCTGGTTTAGTTGCCGGTTCATCGGGTCACCGGTTCAATCAGTTGAACCGCCGGGTCGAACTGGTTTCATTTTTATGTATATATATTTTTTATATTTAATATGTTGTGTTGCATGATCTCATGATTTGTTCAGTTTTATTTCTACATTCGATTGAACTAATGAAAAAGATTAAAGACTCTACCGATAAACTTTTGTTTTAAGTTCTATAGCAAAGATTTGCAACAACAATCAACTTGTGATTCTAAGTTATAACGGTCTACATTAAACTAATATTAGTTTGTGTTTCTAAGATAGTATATAACTCTAATTTACGGTTTTATAAAATTTAACTAAAATTAGTACTCATCACTTTAACTTGTCAATTAAATTAGAAAGGTTCATTTAAAAAAAAATGATGAAAAGTCATGACCCGGCCGGGTTTATCAAACCGGGTCAACAAAAAACTGGCGGTTTAATCCGGGTCTCAAACAAGCAAAAAACCGGTCACATCCGGCCCGGTCTCTGACCCAGTTTCCGGTTCAACCGGTTGAACCGGCCGGGTCAACCCGGGTTTTAAAACATTGGTTTTTAACCCAGCCTCCTTCCGAACTCTACTAAAGTCCATCTATAAAAGGATGTGAGACAATGTTGAATAAATACATAAATAATACAACGTGACGTATGTATGCATTTTTATTTACTAACTAGATGATCATTCGCGAATATCGACGACAATGTATAGCAGCGTTAATTTGTTTGCGTGGGTATTTATTTTATTTCATTGTGTATTATGGGTATAAGTGAGAGTTGTGAAAGTTTGTGGGTCAAATTAGAGCACTTGGTGTGATGAAGAGGGTAAGTTACTTATTTGAGGCTCACGGGGTGCCACATCACTTTAACAAACTTCCACAACTAACCCCCTCACTCACAACTAAACTCAATGTACTTATTTAGGGCTCACCACTTACAACTTTATCTTTTTTATTCAAATTTCCAGATAAAAACATTACATATTTTCAAAAAAAAAAAAAAAAAAAAAAAATGACAAAGGCAGAGAATTTACCCTCGTCGTGCAGACGACGATGGTTCAAATGGCGAAGAAAGAAACGGGGGGCAGTGTCCCGGCGAGGCACAACTAACCTCAATTTACTCATTTGGGCCCACCACTTACAACTTTATCTTTTTTATTCAATTTCCAGATAAAAACATTACATATTTATCCCAAAAAAAAAAAAAAAAAAAAAAAAAAAAAAAAAAAAAAAAAAAAAAACTGACAAAGGCAGAGAATTTACCCTCGTCGTGCAGACGACGATGGTTCAAATGGCGAAGAAAGAAACGGGGGGCAGTGTCATGGCGAGGCACAACGAGCCTGCCACCGTGGCACGGCGAGCTAAGGCGAGGGTCACACCGGGTGCTCTTATATTTAATAGACTATATTGCCTATTATATAGTAAGTGTATTTTAGTCAACTAATATTATTTATTTAATAAAATTTTAACTTTTTAAGCAAGAAAAAAGTTTGACCATTCTCTCTTTAGGGCTTAAAAAAAAAAAAAAAAAACTTACTAAATTCCTAGTTGGCCCTTAACTAATTAAACTTCATACTGTAACACCCTTTTATGTTTATCAACAAAATAAATTAACCTCTAAACCCATATATATATATATATATATATATATATATATATATATATATATATATATATATATATATATATATATATATATATATATATATATGTGTGTGTGTGTGTGTGTGTGTGTGTGTGTGTGTGTGTGTGTGTGTGTGTGTGTGTGTGTGTGTGTTTTTATACTTCAATAATATAGCAAATTAACCCTTTTAAGTTAGTAACATAACAAAATAATCTAATCCCCTTAATATCTATGTTTATAAAAACAAAATTTTTAAAAAATTGAATTGTCAAACTTTAAAAAATTTGGTTTAGGAAAAAACACATAAAAATATAGGTGTCAAATTTATAAAAACAAAATTTTAAAAAAATGAGGTAATTAATATAACTTTAGTGGTTGAATTTTGAAATATATATAGAGTTAAGTGTAAAATTATAAGTCTCCGTGTTTTTTTTAATAACTTTAGATAATAAACTAATAACCCCTTACACTTTATACCTCGTAAAATTTATAATATGAACTTTGTATACAATTGAGGAGAGTTATTTTAAATACCAAACTTTTCTTAGATACCAAGGGACTCATCCTCACCATACATCTAAAAATAAATAAATGGTTGATATTAAAAGCATTTTAATATTTTATTCATTTTTTATAATTTAAATATCTCTTAAACCGTTAAACGTTAAACGAAAATAATTATACTATCGCGACGAGCATTTAATTATCTTTCTATAGACGGGCACTTTGATATACTTTCGATAAAAAAAATTCGTTTTTTCCCCTTTTTTTTTTCATGGCCGAAAAAATCACATGTGATATTGATATATCACATGTGATATATAATATCACATGTGATATTAGTGTAATATCAAATGTGATATGTAACATATGTGATTTTTTCGGCCACGAAAAAAAACATGAAAAAAAAAAAAAAAAAAAAAAAAAAAAAAATTGTCGAAAATATATCAAAGTGCCTATGTATAGAAAGATGATTAAATTCTCGTCGTAATGGTATATTTTTTTTCGCTTAACGATTAACGGTTTGAAACATATTAATATTTGAAAAAAAGGATGAAAGTGGGATTTTAAATTGTTTAAATTAATCTCATCTATTAGATTAAATAAAGATGAAGGGTGGAGATTAGTCCCTTGGTATGTAAAAAAAGTTTGGTCCTCAAATGATCTTAAATCGTTTACAATTACGTTAATAAACTTTCATCTATTAAAATTACAAAATCTTTTATATAATAAAAGAATTTTGTAAATATACGAATTAGTTTTAATAAACGTTAAGTATTTTTAAAATAAAAATTAGTTTTAAACTTTCATCTATTAAAATATTTTTTTAATATATAACTTAAATAAAGACTCATGTTATCCTAATAAAAGTTTAATCTATGCGTACACAGGTTTGAATATTAAATAGGCTAAATTATTATTAACGGCAATATAAATATCAAACGGTAAGCACGAGTTACTATGATATGAAAATAAATATACGCAATTGTACTTATAACAATGATTCATGTAATTATTATTAAAAGTTTATATACGGATATCGGGAAAAACATTTTTAAAAAACTTTACGAAGTTTATTTTAACTTCATCAACGCTCATTATGTGCTACTAAACTCGCACATTTTGTACAACATGCTATCAATAGTTATAGTTAAACAACATTAACCTCAACCTAAACATATATGTCAGCTAAACAAAGTTAAATCTTTCATCCAATAATTTTTTTTTTCAAAAAATTTATAGATATTAATACATAATGAAAAACTCATGCATATTTATTAATTGTACTTATATCACAATTTTCACGGGTAAATTCTTATATGTTCATATATTAAAGTAAAATTTTAAAATAAATTTGATTTATGTGTAAACCCGTGCGTGCACACAACTTATATAACTAATATATATTGATAATAATGTTTACTAATAACAATACCGTATAAGTTCTTTCAAAAAAGAAATTTGAAGTCTAGGGTGGTATTATTAAATTTATAAAATTATTAATTAAACATAAAATTTTATAAGTTTACTTAAGTCTTTATAATTTGTTTAAAATTTAACAACTGAAGTTTTATTACTAACTTTTTTCTTATTTTTTTCTTTATTGAATTGATATGTGTATTTCTATACATATTTATTTTGTTAGATGATAGGTGTTGTTTGTTTATTAAGAGGCTCTAAGTCTAAGGGTGTGTTTGTTTCATTAAGATGTTTTGGGTTTGAATCTGACTACCACATCTTACTAGTAAGAGGTGGTTATAAAGTCTGAATCTGAATGAAATAATGTTGTTTGTTTTTTATAATTGTTTGAATGATTAAACTTATTCGTTTTTTAAGTGTATATTGAACCATAGCAATACGATGAATAAGCTTCTTGAACGTATCTTTGAAGATAATATTTAGAAAAAGTTTCCAATCTTGAATTCACAATCACACATGATTTCAGTTCACCTTTTATCAACAAACAAGTTTCGGTTAACAATCGTTCTCGAATTACGGTTGACACTTTGGGCCAATGTTTAACTCTAATACTACAAAAAAAATTATACCCAGGCATGAAGTTAACCATCAATATACTCCAAAAATATGGGCATGATTTTTATGAGTTCAAAACAAATAAAGCCTAAAATTATTTAACCCTAACCTAAATGTATGTATACCGTAAAGGCCTAAACCTATGCTACAATTATCAGCCACCACTTTTCTTTTCTCAATCCCAAAACACAGTTTCTCTTTATATCTCTCTTTGAAAACAAAGAACTACATTCTTGTTCTTCAAATCCAAACAAGAACGTATAACACACTTGGTTTTCCTTGACCCACGAAAATAATGAAGAACACAACTCACGAAATCAAGTCTTTGATATTGTTCTCCAACTACACGAATATCAGAACCAAAACGGCAAAACCCTTCGTGATTTATTCTACTGAAGATTGTTGTGGGTTTGTTTTGCTTTCGTACTAGGTTTGATCTTTTTTATCAAAGATGATCTTATGGAGTTGGATATATATGTGGGTAAGAGGCGGTAAGACATGATCACCAAGTCTGATCGAGTAAGATATGCACCATCTGACCGCGTCTGGCTCTCGGGAAAAAAACAAACAACCAAAAGCTCTGACCGCGTCTGACTAGTCAGATGTCAGATGTGGTTTAGATGTTTTTGGCAAAAACAAACACACCTTAAATCTAATTCACACATCTGAATCTGAATCTGCAGCGGAATACTCTGAATCTGAATCAAATAATGACGTTTGTTTTTGTAAACATTTGAGATTAGAACACAAAAACTAGGTTATAGATCATTAAGAGGCAACAAGATCCCTTTCCAAGTCTTGTTGGGCAAGAGGTTTAAACCTCTTAACACCTCTAAAGAAATGAAAAAAAAAATAAATAAATAAAAAAAAAATAAAAAAAAAAAACCTTTAATTGTCATAAGCTCTTAACGATTCAGATTTATAAACCATTAAGAGGTATTAAGTGACTTCATTAGAAAAGCAAAAAAAAACTTAAAATTGAACTTTCTCATTGATCAACTTAAAATTTTATTTGTTCAATTTATATATTCTCTTATGTAATTAAAAGGTCAATCATATCGTACCTAATTGGGTGAGTGATAAAATCATTTTTATTTTATATTTGCGTTAACTCTAGACCAGATGTTGCTTAACTTTACTAATATGCATTTATTTAAAAACATCGCGAACTCAAAACTTTTGTAGTCAACGTAATTCGAATATTTAGTTATTACTTAAAACTAATTAGCTAACAATCTCTTGAGAAAGAGTTCATCGAGGAAGAGGTGTGGGAAGCAATTCGTGGTTGCAGGGGTGATAAAGCACCGGGTCCGGATGGGTTTAATTTCAAGTTTATTAAAAGATTTTGGGGTGTGATTAAGGCGGATTTGATGAGGGCAGTCTTATGGTTTTGGGAAAAGATAGAGATGTCGAGGGGTTGTAATTCATCCTTTATCACTATCATTCCTAAGGTGACGGACCCTATTGGGCTTGGGGACTTTCGACCCATTAGCCTCATCAGGTGTTATTATAAAATTATAGCAAAAGTGTTAGCGGATATGGTTAAACGGGTGGTGGGTAGGGTTGTGGAGGAAGTGCAAAGTGCTTTTATTAAAGGAAAATACATACCTGATGGTGTCCTAATTGCAAATGAAACGATGGAGTACTTGAAATGCTCAAGGAAAAAGGGGCTCATTTTTAAAGTAGATTTTGAAAAGGCATATGATAGCATTAATTGGAAGTTCTTAGTAAATATAATGAACAAAATGAGGTTCGGTGTTAAATGGCGCAAATGAGTAGAAGTGTGTTTACGGTCTTCCCGTATGTCTATTCTTGTGAATGGCTCTCCAACTGATGAATTTGGTATAGAGAGGGGAGTTATACAAGGCGATCCGCTATCACCTTTTTTATTTATATTGGCGGCGGAAGGCTTAAATGCGATTGTAACTGAAGCAGTGGAAAGTGGTATATTTAGAGGGGTCAAAGTTGGCACAAGTAATGTCATAGTGTCTCAC
Source organism: Artemisia argyi (assembly GCA_030686995.1). Taxonomy (NCBI): domain Eukaryota; kingdom Viridiplantae; phylum Streptophyta; class Magnoliopsida; order Asterales; family Asteraceae; genus Artemisia; species Artemisia argyi. Next base: position 4,503 of record JARVZY010007367.1, on the reverse strand, counting down.
CTACAATATGCGGATGACACTAACTTCTTTGGTAAATGGAGTAAAGAAAATGCTAAGTCGCTTATGTGCATCCTAAAGTGTTTCGAGGAGGTATCCGGATTAAGGTTAGATTACAATAAAAGTAAGTTATATGGTATTGGGGTTAATGAGTTGGAATTGATAGATATGGCGGGTTGGATGGGTTGTGGTATTGGGGAATTCCCTTTTACGTACTTGGGATTACCGATTGGTGAGAACATGAGGTGGATAAGTGCATGGAATAATGTAGTAGAAAAGTTCAAGCGTCGGTTGGCAGATTGGAAAGCTAAAACGATGTCATTCGGGGGGTGTTTAACATTGGTTAAATCGGTTCTAGGTAGCTTGCCATTGTATTATTTTTTCATGTTTCGTGTGCCTTCGAGTGTGATAAACCATCTTGAGAGAATTAGAAAAAAATTCTTTTGGGGTGGGGTTGGGGTTGGGAAAAAATTATATTGGGTCAAATGGGATACTTTACATGCATCACATGGGGTAGGGGGATTAAATATTAGGTCATTGCAAGCTAAAAACTTAGCTTTATTAGGTAAATGTTGGTGAAGGTTTAGGACGGAGGGTGGGAGTCTTTGGGTTAGGGTGATTAAAAGTATTCATGGTGGTTCTGGTGGTGGGCTAGATGATAATCGGGTAGGGGGAGGATCACGAAGAGGTAGTGTGGTATGGTGGGATATAGTGAGAGTAGGAGAGGAGATGGAGGGTTTGGGGATAGATTATATATCGTCTTGTAGAGGTGTATTGGGTGACGGGAGTGATATTAGTTTTTGGTCGGATAGGTGGGTTGATGATCGAAGACTTCGTGATAGATTCTCTAGGTTGTTTCATTTAGATAGGAGTAAGGAGGGTACGGTGAGGGATAAGGGGTCTTGGGTGAACGGGTCGTAGTGGTGGGAATGGGATTGGAGTAGAAGTATTAGGGGTAGAGTTAGTAAGGAGTTGGACGATTTAGTTAGTGCTTTGCAATATATTGTTGTTTCTAATAATTGTAGGGATAGATGGAGGTGGACGGTATTTGACGATGGAGAGTTCAAGGTCAAAGATTTATCAAGAATGATAGAGGAAAAGATTTTTCATGTGGAAAGTGGAGCTCAAGAAACGCTCATAAAAAGTTGGTGCCGAAAAAGGTTAACGTTTTCGTGTGGAGAGCTTTGAAAGGAAGAATTCTGGTTCGTGAGGAACTTGATAAAAGAGGTGGATTCGATTATTTGCCCAAGTTGTTTGAATGCGGTGGAATCATGTGCGCATAGCTTGGTCACGTGTGACCTTGCGATGAGCGTGTGGAATAAAGCATTTAATTGGTGGAAGATGGGGAGCGTTAATGCTTTCTCCGTGAGTGAATTTTTTTCATCCAATGGGAATGTTAACGTTCCTGGTAACATTTCTCATGTTTGGCAAGTGGTCGTTTGGACTTCCGGCTACTACATTTGGAAAGAAATGAATGCTCGCGTGTTTGGTAAAAATGTATCAAGTACTAATAAAATTTTTCAAGATATCCAATTAAAAAATTATGAGTGGATAGTGAGAAGATCGAGTAAATACAAAAGGATAGATTGGCAGCTTTGGTTGTATAATCCTTCGTTCAAGCTGCCACATGAGTTAGTTTGCAGCTGTTCGTGTGCCAGCATAAGAGGTTAAGTCAGTCAGTCTTTCTGAAAAATTTGGTACTGTGTGGCAGTTTCAGTTCTGTTGCAGTGTTTCTGCGATGAAATCTTCTGAGTGTTTGGGACAGTACAGTTGGTTCAGCTTCTGAGTGTTTGGGACTAATACATTTGGATCAAGTCAGCTGCAACTTTTATGTGTTTGGGATTAATTCATTTGGTTAAGTCTGCTGCAATTTATGTGAGAATACCTACAATATTCGTTCAATGAAAGACATGCTATCGTTTTGTGTTATATAAGACATCAAGAATAAATAGCTCAACTACTTTGGCATTAGTATTCAAGTGCTCTGACTTTGAATGGTTTGACTATGTTAACTTTTCTTCTTCCAATTGATTCAGTGGGGGACATGTGACCTCAGTATGGTCTTTGTGAGAGTTTTGTTATTTTTGCATGGGTTTGTAAGTTTGCTTTTCTTCTTGTTGTTTTATTCTTGGGGCTCTTCCTTTTTAACTATCTTGTTAAGAAGGTGGGCGGCCATTTCTTTTGTATATTCTCTTGGTTTTGGTTCTTTTAATTCATGTTGTCTTTCAAAAAAATTAGCTAACAATCATAAAAAATTAAAAATGCATGTAAAATTAATAAATAAAGTAACAAGAAAAGTAAAAAACTAATATTAAAAAGTAAAAAGGAAGCAAGATTTGAACTTTTGAACTTTATTGCAACTATAGCCAAAATTATTAAATTTTAAAATTACCAAATGCCTCTTGGTCTAACAGTGAGTAGCCTAATAACATAACGGTATGTGAGTGGCTTAATAACTTAGAGGTTGTGGGTTCAAAGCTCGTTAGAGACATATGTGAGATTGAATTTGTAAGATAGTTTATGTAGGTTATATACAAATGTTGTTAAAAGAAAAAAGAAAATAAATAAATTAAGGATGATTGGCGCTTTATGTAATTTTTTTCTTCCATAAATAGTCCCTAGAGACGTTTTTTCGTATTTAATGGCAGGTAAACCAAATGGACTATATATGCAAATTAAACCATTTCAGAAAAGGACAAAAAGATGCTGTTCAAATAAAAACAATTCCTTCTACAAATTGTTTATATTATATATATTTTTAAATATCTCACAATATTTACACCACAAGTCTATAATTGGTTGAGTAGCTTCTCACACACCATGAGTGTATCATTAGGAGACAAACCGTTTGGTGTTTATATTACAAATAAAACTAAATTTTTATACGAATATGAAACTCAAACACATATGTAACATGAATGAGAGTTAATTTCAAAATGGTCACTGGTTTACATGTTTTTAATTAAGGTGGTAGTTCGTGTAGTTGATCACAAGTTGTACCCGTTAAGTGGCTACACATGCGAATAATGTGAGGAAAATTTCATTATTTTAGAATCTCTCTTATCGAAAAATGAACGAAATTTATCAATATGTGAGAGCACTATGGACAATTAAGTGGAGATCAATATAGACCTAAAATTCTCTGTAGACCTAATAAACTAATATTCGTCATTCATTTTTTTTATCAAAATTAAAAGAAAAAAAAATCATTTTTCACCTTGCAAACGGTGAAATCGTTAAGCAATGAAAAATACACAATCAAGACGAGAATTTTTTTATCTTCCAGTAGACGGGCACTTCGATATACTTTCGACGAACTTTTTTTTCGAGTTTTATTTTGGTGTTAAAATTTTCGTCTGAAAAAATCACAGGTGATTTGTATGTACAAATCACATGTGATTTCATAAAATCACTTGTGATTTCATAAAATCACATATGATTTATGATATCAAACCACATGTTATTTCTCCATATGTAAATTTCAACATTTACAAAAAAATGTCCAAAAAAAATGTTCATTGAAAGTATATAAAAGTGCCCCTTTATAAATAGATTGTTTAATTCTCGTTGTGATGGTATAATTATTTTCTCGTAATAACGGTTGAATTAGAAAAGATTCAGAATTTTTGAACCTTTTTTTTCCCTTGAAAGCATATGCTATTAAAATTTTTGAACTTTTTCTTTTATTATTAAAAAATGAATGACTAGTATTGATTTATTTGATCTTTACAGAATATTGGATCTACATTAAACTTTTCTCATGTACCATTTATGTATTAGCTCTAAAATAAGAATCTAAAGTGTTATTTCAAGGTAAATGTTTTGTAGGTTTTACATAATACGTTAATTACGAATTTTTGCAAAATGTTATATTAATACACTCTCTGTTTCGGTATAATTGTCACATTTTAACTTTTTTTTTCTTATTCTTTTTCGTTTTCTTTTTCTTTTTTCTTTTTTTTTTTTTTTTTTTTGACATTAACTATTTTGAGTATTTTCTTTTGTATGATATAATATTTGATTCAAAATATATGAATAAATTGAGTTTTAAATATATTTTCATTTATATAATTTTTATCAAATATTACATGACATAAATAAAGATACTTAAGATCAAACTTAATATATATATATATATATATATATATATATATATATATATATATATATATATATATATATATATATATATATATATATATATATAATATAATGGTTAAAGAAATAAAATTAGTATAATTATTTTGGGACGAAAGGAGTCGTATAATTATTCCCAAAATTTAATTATAATTTATTATTAACTTCAAGAAAATGAAAACTCATCAAATCTTAACAAATATTTTAATATCATAATATGACTTTCATTATGATATCAATGATATGCTTGATTAATTAAATATATATTTTTATTAAATAATTAACATTTGTATAGTTTAAGGGTGTTTCTTTTTACCATTAACTAAGAGATTGAGTCGCCAAAAATATTTAATAGCATTTTTTTAAGTA
>JARVZY010007366.1:20000-23509 GCA_030686995.1 Artemisia argyi | reverse complement strand
GTCAAGAGTATAATATACTATATCCCAACTCCTTCAGAGAGACAATCGGGAAAGGGTACGGATTATAAATCATATAGGAATTTTAAAATCCATTTATTTGATTGATTCATCAATAGTGTTCGCCCAGAATCCCTTTTTGACTCTGGACCATTCATTCTACTATTATTAGTGAGCAATAATGGAATAATTCTATCATAGAGATAAGGGACATAATTCACATGGATATAGTAAGTCTCGCTTGGGCTGCTTTAATGGTAGTCTTTACTTTTTCCCTTTCACTCGTAGTATGGGGAAGAAGTGGACTTTAGAAGCACTCCTAATTTAGTTGAGAAATGAAAAGGTATCAATTGTTTTATAGATCGTTCTGCAACGCATTCTTTATTTAAATTGAAATAATTTTCAAATAAAAATATCTTCATTTCGAAATTCCATTAGATTCTAGTGGAGAAATGTATTCTATAACAGTAAAACAATTATTTCAGATTCATTGGAAGTTTTCAGATTCATTGGAATATAAATATATATATATATATAAATGTATGAAAGAAAAGATTGGGTCCTACGTCAATTCCAAATATGGATTAATAACTACATATATTGAATTGAAGATTGAAGATAGAAGCTAATATAGCATACCCTTTTTATTAGAAAGTCAAGTACAACTTTATACACTACTATAACACTAATAGAGAGTATGGTAAGTAATAAAGCAATTTCTTACTTACCATACTCTCGGATCTCATAGAATATCGCCGATTATAGCCCCTTGATTTCAGCAAAAATAGAATACTTTTCTTTTGATTTCTTCAAAGAATTCAGAAGTCGAGTTTCATTTAAAGTAATTAATTAATTATTTTGACTTACTGTTTTTACGTAAATTATAAGTAGAAAAGCAGTAGGAACTAAAATGAACAGTGCAGTAGCAATAAATGCAAGAATATTTACTTCCATAATCTCATCGTTTTTTTTTATTTCACAATACAATAACTCGGGATTTAATCCCATAGAGATGATAAATCTTTCACCTGTCAATTCAATGAATGCATTACCTATCGATGATATTGAATCGGATCAATATCATGAATAACAATATCTGAGCTATTAAATTAATTAGTCGTGGAGAATTAATAGTATATAACATATGAAGATCTTTTATCCATACCGAATCCAAGATAGGATTCCCGGACCAATCAAAAATTCCTTTATTTATCCTTCTTTTCTGTTCTTTCTTTTCTATAACCTACCTTAGGTCTTCCTTCTAGAACCATCAAATGAAGTATAATCTAACCCGTCCGTTTTCCATTAACTACAAAACCCCACCAACAAACAATACAAGCGAAGTGGAAAAAGACAGGAATTAGGTTTTAAATTTTAGTGATCCTCTTTTCTTTGGAAGACAAAACAAAGAAGTATGAGAAAGACGAGTCGCGGCCGAAAAGATGAAATATTCTGTCAACTTCACTATTTTAGTTATTTTCATTTTATTTTAGGGTGTGTTCTTTCTTCGAGAGAATCCTGAAAAAAAAAAAATAGAGGGAAACCCCTTCGGAATTCAATTATTCTCTCTGTCCCTTCATTTCACAGAAAATGGAGAGGCGAATTGATGTACTTATTGGATCCGTCGGGACTGACGGGGCTCGAACCCGTAACATCCGCCTTGACAGGGCGGTGCTCTAGCCTATTGAACTACAATCCCAGGGAAATAAGAAGAGATCTAGCAGAAAATTTAGATTCTTTTTTTTATTCTCTTGTCTTGTATCAGGTATTTCTTAAGAACAAGAGGGTTATACCATCTGATAGTAGATTGGCGAATTGTTGGGCCGAGCTGGATTTGAACCAGCGTAGACATATTGCCAACGAATTTACAGTCCGTCCCCATTAACCACTCGGGCATCGACCCAACGCCTAATTCATTTTAGACGTTCCATAATCAACTTCCTTTCGTCTCCCAAGTAGACTTGACAAATACATATCACTTGAAATCAAATATAACATTTGATATAAAATAGAAAGTCTCTTCTGAGTAGACTAATAGAAGGACTTGACAAATACGGATCACTTGATAGAAAATCCCACTCCTATAGTCTTTAGTCTTGGTATACCCCCAGAGGGACTTGAACCCTCGTTTTCTCCGTGAAAGAGAGAGGTCGTAACCACTGGACCATAGGGGCCTATGCCACCTTCATTCATAAATCAACTAGAAATAGGTAATAAGACAAATACCATAGGTAACTAAGGCCACCTTAACTTAATATAACTCAGGCCTGGAGCCGCCTTTAGGATTTAGGTGATGCATAGTATATAAATAAAAGGGAAAAACTCGTTAACTATTCTGAGGATTAATGGTAATCAAACTTTACCATTAAACTATACAATCTTGAAACTTGATTTCATTGGTCTTTCTCGTCTTTATCTTTCTGATTCCCAAAGGGTTATGCGTTGGATCCAAGATCCTTCACTCCGCAGTAGATTCAAGGTGGTTTACCAAACTATGATTTGTTCGGTCAAATTATATTGAGCCCTAAGTCATACTGTCAATTAACGACACGACAGGACAGGACAAGAGGGCAATAAAAGAAGAGAGAAGACGGAGATCTAGATTAGCTATACCCGCGTTAATAATAATATAAGTTAATAAATACAACATTCATACAGTTTTCTGGTATTCAATATTGAAGTAGATTAGAATATCTATGCCGTTATTATACATTATAATATAATTAATAAGTTTTGATATTATCAATCCCAAAGCATTGTAAGCCTAAGTGGGAGAATTGGGTTTCTAGGACTGTTTTATCAATTCTGTTTCGGTTGCATCTCTTAAAAATGACAATTAATTCAAGTTCAGTATAAATTTTTATTCCACCTATTTCATAGATTCCAGTCAAAGATTCATAGAATCCAAATTCCATCATTGCTAGATTTGATTTTGATGGATAATGCGCCAGCAAAAATGGTATTTTTTTTTTTTTTTTTAGAGAATTCGATATGGATGAATATAAATAACTGACAATTTCAAAATAATCCGGGATAGACGCAATGTCCACAATACCTGGATTTAATCAGATACAATTTGAAGGATTTTGTAGGTTCATTGATCAGGGTTTGACAGAAGAACTTTCTAAGTTTCCTAAAATTGAAGATACAAATCAAGAAATTGACTTTGAATTATTTTTGGAAAGATATCAATTGGTAGAACCCCTGATAAAGGAAAGAGATGCTGTGTATGAATCACTCACATATTCTTCTGAATTATATGTATCCGCTAGACTCATTTGGAAAAACGATAGGCGTAGGTATATCCAAGAACAAACAATTTTGATAGGAAAGATACCTCTAATGACTTCTCTGGGAGCGTTTATAGTAAATGGAATTTATAGAATTGTAATCAATCAAATATTGCAAAGTCCCGGTATTTATTACCAGTCAGAATTGAATGATAACGGAATTTCGGTCTATACCGGCACTATAATATCAGATTGGGGAGGAAGATTAGAATTAGAGATTGA
>JARVZY010007366.1:5000-15000 GCA_030686995.1 Artemisia argyi | reverse complement strand
TTTACTTATGTTTTCTCATATGAATCTTTTGTCTCCAACTATTGGAGATCCCATTTCTGCACCAACTCAAGATATGCTTAGTGGACTCTATTTCTTAACGAGTGGAAATCGTCGGGGTATTTGTGTAAATAGGTATAATCCATGTAATCGTATAAACTATCAAAATGAAGATAATAACTATAAGTATACAAAAAAAAAAGAACCTTTTTTTTCTAATGCCTATGATGCAATTGGAGCTTATCGGCAAAAACGCATCAATTTAGGTAGTCCCTTGTGGCTGCGGTGGCGACTAGATCAACGCGTTATTGCTGCAAGAGAAACTCCCATCGAAATTCACTATGAATCTTTGGGGACCTATTATGAGATTTATGGACACTATCTAATAGTAAGAAGTATAAAAAAAGAAATTCTTTATATATATATTCGAACCACTCTCGGTCATATTTCTCTTTATCGAGAAATAGAAGAAGCCATACAGGGGTTTTGGCAGGGCTGTTGTAATTCTATGCTACCAGGGGGAATTCGAGTCTCACCGGGTTAACTAGGACTATAATTGCAATTGCGGAATTTCTACGTGAATCAAGATCTAGAAAAGGAAGTTTTACAATCACTGACTCAAACCCATTGTCAAATTCTACTCAGCGCAATATGGAGGTACTGATGGCAGAACGGCCCACTCAGGTCTTTCACAATAAAATGATAGACGGAACTGCCATGAAACGACTTATTAGTCGATTTATTGATCACTATGGAATAGGATATACATCACATATCCTGGATCAAGTAAAGACTCTGGGTTTCCGACAAGCTACCGCCGCATCCATTTCATTAGGAATTGATGATCTTTTAACAATACCTTCTAAAAGATGGCTAGTTCAAGACGCTGAACAACAAAGTTTTATTTTGGAAAAACACCATCATTATGGGAATGTACACGCGGTAGAAAAATTACGTCAATCGATCGAGATCTGGTATGCCACAAGTGAATATTTGCGACAAGAAATGAATCCTAATTTTCGGATGACCGATCCTTTTAATCCAGTCCATATAATGTCTTTTTCGGGAGCCAGAGGAAATGCATCTCAGGTACATCAATTAGTAGGTATGAGAGGATTAATGTCGGATCCCCAAGGGCAAATGATTGATTTACCCATTCAAAGCAATTTACGCGAAGGACTCTCTTTAACAGAATATATTATTTCTTGTTACGGAGCCCGTAAAGGAGTTGTGGATACCGCTATCCGAACATCAGATGCAGGATATCTCACGCGCAGACTTGTTGAAGTAGTTCAACACATTGTTGTACGTCGAACAGATTGCGGCACCGTCCGAGGTATTTCTGTAAGTCCTCGAAATGGAATGATGGCGGACAGGATTTTTATCCAAACATTAATTGGGCGTGTATTAGCAGATCATGTATATATAGGTTCGCGATGCATTGCTACTAGAAATCAAGATATTGGAGTTGGACTTGTCAATAGATTCATAACTTTTAGAGCACAACCAATCTCTATTCGAACTCCCTTTACTTGTAGGAGTACGTCGTGGATTTGTCAATTATGTTATGGCCGAAGTCCAGCTCATGACGACCTGGTCGAATTGGGAGAAGCTGTAGGTATTATTGCAGGTCAATCTATTGGAGAACCGGGCACTCAATTAACATTAAGAACTTTTCATACCGGCGGAGTATTCACAGGGGGTACTGCAGAACATGTGCGAGCCCCTTCTAATGGAAAAATAAAATTCAACGAGGATTTGGTTCATCCGACACGTACACGTCATGGACATCCTGCTTTTCTATGTTCTAGAGACTTATATGTAACTATTGAGAGTGAAGATATTATACACAATGTGTGTATTCCGCCCAAAAGTTTTCTTTTAGTTCAAAATGATCAATATGTAGAATCAGAACAAGTCATTGCTGAGATTCGCGCGAGAACATCCACTTTGAATTTGAAAGAGAAAGTTCGAAAACATATTTATTCTGACTCAGAGGGCGAAATGCACTGGAATACCGATGTGTACCATGCACCTGAATTTACATATGGTAATATTCATCTCTTACCAAAAACAAGTCATTTATGGATATTATTAGGGGAGCCCTGGAGATCCAGTCCAGGCCCCTGTTCGATCCATAAGGATCAAGATCAAATAAACGCTTATTCTCTTTCTGTTAAGCGAAGATATATTTCTAACCCCTCAGTAACTAATAATCAAGTTAGACACAAATTTTTTAGTTCGTATTTTTCTGGTAAAAATCAAAAAGGAGATAGGATTCCTGATTATTCAGAACTTAATCGAATGACATGTACTGGTCGTTGGAATCTCAGATATCCGTCCATTCTCGAGGGGAATTCTGATTTATTGGCAAAGAGGCGAAGAAATAGAGTCATCATCCCACTCGAATCGATTCCAGAAGGAGAGAACCCACTCATACCTTCTTCGGGTATCTCAATTGAAATCCCCAGAAATGGTATTCTCCGTAGAAATAGTATTCTTGCTTATTTTGATGATCCTCGATATATAAGAAAGAGCTCGGGACTTACTAAATATGAGACTAGAGAACTTAATTCAATCGTCAACGAAGAGGATTTGATTGAATATCGAGGAGTCAATGTACTTTGGCCAAAATACCAAAAGGAAGTAAATCCATTTTTTTTTATTCCCGTGGAAGTCCACATTTTGGCCGAATCTTCTTCCATAATGGTACGGCACAATAGTATTATTGGGGTAGATACACAAATAACTTTAAATCGAAGAAGTCGGGTAGGCGGATTGGTCCGAGTGAAGAAAAAAGCAGAAAAAATTAAACTGATAATCTTTTCTGGAGATATCCATTTTCCTGGAAAGACAAATAAGGCATTCCGATTGATACCACCAGGAGGGGGAAAACAGAATTCCAAAGAATACAAAAAATTGAAAAATTGGCTCTATATCCAACGAATGAAACTTTCCAGGTATGAAAAAAATTATTTTGTTTTGGTTCAACCTGTAGTCCCATATAAAAAAACAGATGGTATAAATTTAGGAAGACTTTTCCCGCCGGATCTCTTGCAGGAAAGTGATAATCTACAACTTCGAGTTGTCAATTATATCCTTTATTACGACCCAATTCTTGAAATTTGGGACACAAATATTCAATTAGTTCGGACTTGTTTAGTGCTGAACTGGGACCAAGACAAAAAGATCGAAAAGGCCTGTGCTTCCTTTGTTGAAATAAGGACAAATGGTTTGATTAGAGATTTTCTAAGAATCGACTTAGCGAAGTCCCCTATTTCGTATACCGGAAAAAGAAATGATCTGTCGGGTTCAGGATTGATCTCTGAGAATGGATCAGATCGCGCTAATGTCAATCCGTTTTCTTCCATTTATTCCTATTCCAATCCCAAGCCAAGGATTCAAGAATCCCTTAATCCAAATCAAGGAACTATTCATACGTTATTGAATCGAAATAAGGAATCTCAATCTTTGATAATTTTGTCATCATCTAATTGTTCTCGAATAGGCCCATTCAACGATGTAAAATCAACCAATGTGATAAAAGAATCAATCAAAAAGGACCTGCTCATTCCAATTAGGAATTCGTTGGGCCCCTTAGGAACAGGCTTTCCAATTTATAATTTTGATTTATTTTCCCATTTAATAACCCATAATCAGATCTTGGTAACTAACTATTTGCAACTTGATAATTTAAAACAGATTTTTCAAATACTTAAATATTATTTACTGGATGAAAATGGTAAAATTTATAATCCCTATTCGTGCAGTAACATCATTTTGAATCCATTGAATTTGAATTGGTATTTTCTCCATTACAATTATTGTGAAGAGACATCTACAATCGTTAGTCTTGGGCAGTTTCTTTGTGAAAATGTATGTATAGCCAAAAAAGGACCGCATTTAAAATCGGGTCAAGTTCTAATTCTTCAAGTTGACTCTGTGGTAATACGATCGGCTAAGCCTTATTTGGCTACTCCAGGAGCAACTGTTCATGGGCATTATGGGGAAATCCTTTACGAAGGAGATACATTAGTTACATTTATATATGAAAAATCCAGATCTGGTGATATAACCCAAGGTCTTCCAAAAGTGGAACAGGTGTTAGAAGTGCGTTCAATTGATTCAATATCGATGAATCTCGAAAAAAGGATTGAGAGTTGGAATAAATGTATAACAAGAATTCTTGGAATTCCTTGGGCATTCTTGATTGGTGCTGAGCTAACTATAGTGCAAAGTCGTATCTCTTTGGTTAATAAGGTCCAAAAGGTTTATCGATCCCAGGGGGTGCAGATACATAATCGGCATATAGAAATTATTGTACGTCAAATAACATCAAAAGTATTGGTTTCAGAAGATGAAATGTCTAATGTTTTTTCGCCCGGAGAACTTATTGGATTGTTGCGAGCGGAACGAATGGGGCGCGCTTTGGAAGAAGCGATCTGTTACCAAGCCGTCTTATTGGGAATAACAAGAGCATCTATGAATACTCAAAGTTTCATATCCGAAGCGAGTTTTCAAGAAACCGCTCGGGTTTTAGCAAAAGCAGCTCTCCTGGGGCGTATCGATTGGTTGAAAGGCCTGAAAGAAAACGTTGTTCTGGGGGGGATGATACCTGTTGGTAGCGGCTTCAAAACACCATCAAACGAACCTAACAACATTCCTAACAACATTGCCTTTGAACCCCAAAAAAAGAATCTATTAGAGGGGGAAATGAAAGATATTTTGTTTTACCATAGAAAATTATTAGATTCTTGCCTTTCAAAGAATTTCCATGATACACAAGAACAATCTTTTTTTTAGGATTTAATGATCCATAAGAGCAGATTAACCCCTTTCTTTTCTCTTTTAAAAGGATCCGTTGGTCCAGTCATTTGATTTGATAATAGTAATAAAAAAATAACAAATAGAAAAGAATAATGGCTTGAACTGTGTATCGACGCCAATCTACGGTAGCAGAGAAGGTTCCATCGGAACAATTATTTATTTCAGGGTACCTCTTCGCTTTTTTTTCAAATCAAAGGGGGGAGGCAGTGTGGGGAGAAATGACAAGAAGATATTGGAACATTAATTTAGAAGAGATGATGGAAGCAGGAGTTCATTTTGGCCATGGTACTAGGAAATGGAATCCTAAAATGGCACCTTATATCTCTGCAAAACGTAAAGGTATTCATATTATAAATCTTACTAGAACTGCTCGTTTTTTATCAGAAGCTTGTGATTTGGTTTTTGATGCAGCAAGTAAGGGAAAACAATTCTTAATTGTTGGAACTAAAAATAAAGAAGCTGATTCAGTAGCATGGGCTGCAATAAGGGCTAGGTGTCATTATGTTAATAAAAAATGGCTCGGTGGTATGTTAACAAATTGGTCCACTACAGAAACGAGACTTCATAAGTTTAGAGACTTGAGAACCGAACAAAAAACAGGGGGACTCAACCGTCTTCCGAAAAGAGATGCGGCTATGTTGAAAAGACAATTATCTCATTTGCAAAAATATCTGGGCGGGATTAAATATATGACAGGGTTACCCGATATTGTAATCATCGTTGATCAGCACGAAGAATATACGGCCCTTCAAGAATGTATCACGTTGGGAATTCCAACAATTTGTTTAATCGATACAAATTGTGACCCTGATCTCGCAGACATTTCGATTCCAGCGAATGATGACGCTATATCTTCAATCCGATTAATTCTTAACAAATTAGTATTTGCAATTTGTGAGGGACGTTCTGGCTATATAAGAAATCCGTGATTAATAATAAGATAAATAACTTATTTCATTTCGGAACCTTCATAGATTTATCGAATCGGTTACTATTTCTTAATCTCAAAAAAGAGATAAAAATAACAAGGAATATAATTTGATTAGTTGGTATTCAAAATATACGATTCAAGTAGTCAAGTCGAGAAAGAGATGGTTGAATCAAAATAATTTTGTTTAAAGTTCTATTTTTGTCAGAGGGCAATATGAATGTTCTATCATGTTCCATCAACACACTAAACGGATTATATGATCTATCCGGTGTGGAAGTAGGCCAACATTTTTATTGGAAAATCGGGGGTTTCCAAGTCCACGGCCAAGTACTTATTACTTCTTGGGTTGTAATTGCTATCTTATTAGGTTCAGCCGCTCTAGCCGTTCGGAACCCACAAACCATTCCGACCGGTGGTCAGAATTTCTTCGAATATGTCCTTGAATTTATTCGAGATGTGAGTAAAACTCAAATTGGAGAGGAGTATGGTCCTTGGGTTCCTTTTATTGGAACTATGTTTCTATTTATTTTTGTTTCTAATTGGTCAGGCGCCCTTTTACCTTGGAAACTCATACAATTACCTCATGGGGAGTTAGCCGCACCCACGAATGATATAAATACTACTGTTGCTTTGGCTTTACTCACGTCAGTGGCATATTTCTATGCGGGTCTTAGCAAAAAAGGATTAAGTTATTTCGGGAAATATATTCAACCAACTCCAATTCTTTTACCTATTAACATCTTAGAAGATTTCACAAAGCCCCTATCACTTAGTTTTCGACTTTTCGGAAATATATTAGCTGATGAATTAGTAGTTGTTGTTCTTGTTTCTTTAGTACCTTCGGTGGTTCCTATCCCTGTCATGTTCCTTGGATTATTTACAAGTGGTATTCAAGCTCTTATTTTTGCAACTTTAGCCGCGGCTTATATAGGTGAATCCATGGAAGGCCACCATTGACTAGTTTTCTAAATAGTCTTTTTTTTTTTAGTTTAATCTAAGGCAATGTGTGCATGGCTAAAAAAATTTACTTAGGGAATAAAAATATACAACTACACTATATACGATCTCGAGTAATAGAAAAAAAGATTACAATAAAGATTACAATATTGATATTAGAGTAGAAAAAAAGGAAAGAGATCTCAAAGATCTTTTTCCTAAAATTCCCATTTGGTCCATTATATACCATAATAAAACCTTCCCCTCAATGAATATTCAATTTAGATTGGTCATCCAATCCGAATATTCACTATTTGGACTCCTAATTTGACTAAGAAGTCTTGCGATATTACGACGTGTTATTAAATAAAAAGGATGTTCTATCAAACGATTCGCCTTTTGAGTTGATTTTATTCAACGATTGACCAAACGAAAATATTAATAAATAATCAATTATATGAACTTAGATCAATCAAATTAATTTCTATGTAACGATTCGGCCCAATGAATTTATCCATTGATTATCTTATCAATTTAGGTTGCAGGATAATGATAAACAAGGGGGAAGGGAAAGGAAAATTTATAACAAAGGGGATTCATAAATGGTTCGTAGAGGGAAGGTCGAACTAGGTATATGGAATTGAATGGCGATAAGTTAACTCTTGTCAAGGGTTAGACGCATCCTTATTAAATCCGATTGCATTCAAGATGAAGAAAGAGTGGGTTTACATTGTGGAAGAAAGACATGTATATGTGATATTAGATATTGACTAGTTATATACGAGCTAAAGATATATCTAAATTTCCCTACTAATCGAATATGAGTGTAGATGGGGATTCTATAGAAGTCCTTCTGTCTCATATGTGACTGTGAGTTGAAGATGAAGTCAATAAAAAAATCGAAGAATTCAAAGTCAAAGAGCGGTTCGGGACAAAGAAACGGAAAAACTAAAGTTGTATGGATTCACAAAGACTTTCTCGAGAGAAACTAAAAAAGAGATATCAAAGTAGTTTTGATAATTCAAGAATGTTATTACTTGAATTCGAAGTTCGTAGTTACTTTGACTGGATGAATCGTAGCAATCGAATAATTAAGTCATAGTTCATTGGTTGAATGTATCATTAACCATTTTTTTTTTGGTACGAGGAACTTATCATGAATCCACTGATTTCTGCCGCTTCCGTTATTGCTGCTGGATTGGCTGTAGGGCTTGCTTCTATTGGACCTGGAGTTGGTCAAGGTACTGCTGCGGGTCAAGCTGTAGAAGGTATCGCGAGACAGCCCGAGGCGGAGGGAAAAATACGAGGTACTTTATTGCTTAGTCTAGCTTTCATGGAAGCTTTAACAATTTATGGCTTGGTTGTAGCATTAGCACTTTTATTTGCTAATCCTTTTGTTTAATATTAGAAATATGAAAAATTTTTATTTTTCATATTTTATTGCCTTGGACTTGTGCTTTGCTTTTTCGAATTATATAAAGATTTCATTCCTAGAATTACTTATTCGTTGAGAAAATAACCCACGGGAAGGGCTGATTTGCGGATGAGGAATTAGCATACAAACTCGCTTTCATCCTTCCCGTTTGTGTTCGTAGGCCTTTTAAGAGGGGTTGCAACCAAGAAGGTAATTCAATATTTCTAAATCTAATAGATTTTTGATTCGATTTAGAAAGTAGGAAACTAGAAATATATAGATATAGGGCAAAGTAATACAAAAAGAACTCTGTTCGATTTTTTAGTCTATCTATAGAGGAGATCATATGAAAAATGTAACCGATTCTTTCGTTTCTTTGGGCCAATGGCCATCCGCCGGGAGTTTCGGGTTTAATACCGATATTTTAGCAACAAATCTAATAAATCTAAGTGTAGTGCTTGGGGTCTTGATCTTTTTTGGAAAGGGAGTGTGTGCGAGTTGTTTATTTCAAGAATAGGCTGGATCCAACCAGATGTACTTTTTCTCTTATAACTAGGAAAGTTATACCTAAGAAAGAAGGGTGCATGATCTCGCGAATTACTTCTGAATAAATTCAGAAATCATATGTAAGAACTATAGCATTTCGTAATTTATTGGAAAATCCACTTTGATTCTCTATCAACCAATAATATGGGCCCATTAACATGGTTAAAGCTAAACTGTTTGAAGTCCAGACGCAGCATGGTACTCTTTCTACCACTATGTTAATATAGAGATGGTTTCAAATAAATAATTTTTATCAATAGAGAACACTCATATTGATAAAATGATTTGAACTACTTATTGGGGATTTTATCCCCTTTTTTAGCCAATGCTGAATCGATGACCTATGTATTGTGTATAAAGTAAGAAAAACTTCTTGGATTAAAAAAGTAAACAATTTTGCTGACAATTACATATTTTTTGTTTGGTCAGAAGAGTCCTCCGAATTTTTTTGTCTTGGATTAGTTTGAGATTTTGATTTCATTTTGGAATATGACAAGAGAATAGAGGATAGGCTCATTACATTAACAAGAAAGATATGGTAATTTACATTGAGCGTGAGAGCCAAATGAATCGAAAGATTCATGTTTGGTTCGGGAAGGGATCATGGAATTTTTGAAATGAATGGAAAGATAATCTACTTTCATTAAGTGATTTATTAGATAATCGAAAACAGAGAATCTTGAAGACGATTAAAAATTCAGAAGAATTGCGCGAGGGGGCCATCGAACAGCTGGAAAAAGCCCGGACTCGCTTACGTAAAGTAGAAATAGAAGCAGATCAGTTTCGTGTGAATGGATACTCTGAGATAGAGCGAGAAAAATTGAATTTGATTGATTCAACTTATAAGACTTTGGAACAATTAGAAAATTACAAAAATGAAACTATAAATTTTGAACAACAAAAGGCCAGTAATCAAGTCCGACAACGGGTTTTCCAACAAGCCTTACAAGGAGCTCTAGGAACTCTGAATAGTTGTTTAAACAGTGAGTTACATTTACGTACTATCAGTGCCAATATTGGCATATTGGGGGCGATGAAACAAATAACGGATTAGTCCTTCTACATTTAGGCATTATTTTTGATTTATTTATTTTTTTTTTTTTTTCAAAAAAGAATTAAGAAATACTCATGGTAACCATTCAAGCCGACGAAATTAGTAATATTATCCGCGAACGTATTGAGCAATATAATAGAGAAGTAAAGATTGTAAATACTGGTACCGTACTTCAAGTAGGTGATGGCATTGCTCGTATTCATGGTCTTGATGAAGTAATGGCGGGTGAATTAGTAGAATTTCAAGAGGGTACAATAGGCATTGCTCTTAATTTGGAATCAACTAATGTTGGTGT
>JARVZY010007366.1:0-2500 GCA_030686995.1 Artemisia argyi | reverse complement strand
AACTATACCCGCTACAATGCAATTATTGTATATAAATGGATCTTTTGTCGAGGCGCTTCTGTATATGTGTAGATTCAGCTTCTTATATAATATTTTAAAGAATTTAAAGAATATATATATTTTTTTAGTTACATAGTACAGTGACCCGTTCAGGAATTCAATGAACCAAGCCCTTTCCTTTTAACTCAGTGGTAGAGTAATCCCACGGTAAGGCGTAAGCCCTCGGTTCAAATCCGATAAGGGGCTTTGTATATATATATATTTTTTTTCAGTCGTAGTATTCATAGAATAACGATATTATTAATAGTAATAAAAAAGTAACCAACTGTATAATATTATCAGCTAATGAGTTTAGTTATAGTTATCACGAATAATGATAAGTCATCTGTTGAATCACTCAAAATTCCTATTTTCAATTAGGCCAATGAAATCCATTGTAAAGATTAGAAATCAATAAAAGAAAAATAAGTGGACCTGACCCATTGAATCATGACTATATCCGCTATTCTGATATTCAAATTCAATAGAGATGAAATTGGAACAAGTTGACCCCCTTTTCTATTTATTTTCATTTCTTTGGACTCCGCAAGAATTTGTCGATATTTCCAATTCAATCGTCTTGTCTTGTTCCTAGATGTTCTATAGGAAAAAATTGTCATTTCGTTCCTCCACGGAGAACCTTTTATTCTAAATTCTAAATCACAGGATAAGAAAAAAATTCACTATCTTTCTTTGATTACAGGATCAAGATTCATTTATATCTATATAATATATTCTATAGATATTTCTATATTTAGATTTATAGCTATCAGATCGCGGCTTGATGTACCAAAAATTTCCATTTCGTTGCATCCAATATTTTTGTTCCGACAATCGTATGAAGAAAGGATGCAAGATAAATACTATCATTTCCAATCTCCTATTTGAATATTGTATTGAAGTGAAGTAAAAAATTGGAAACCCTCTCTTTTCTAAAAGGGAAAAATAAATAGAAAAAGATTAGTAATTTAGTCTACATAAAAATTAGAATATAAAGAGAGTTCTTTTTCTTAATCTCATGAACAAGATCTAAGAATCCATTTAGTTGATGGAAGAACAGGGGGGCAGGCCTGAGGATCAACCGGTAGTGGGCGAGGAGATTGCTTTTTCCTTGACCAGTTCTTTCAAAAAACGAATCAATCGGATTCATGGGTCATAAGAAGATAATTCATGATTCAGATGCTTAATAATAAGAAGGAATAATCAAATTGAATTCATGGATTTACCCGGCAATTTATGGTCCAATAAAGGATTTTTATCTTCGAAACCCATTGGAAGGGGTAGTGCACGAGAAAAAAGAATCATGCAGAAATGATCGACTCCTTGGATGCCCCAAAAATACTATGAGGTGTTCGGAAATGGTCGAAGTAGTTGAATAGGAGGATTACGATGACTATAGCCCTTGGTAAATTTACCAAAGACGAAAAAGATTTGTTTGATATTATGGATGACTGGTTACGTAGGGACCGTTTCGTTTTTGTAGGCTGGTCCGGCCTATTGCTCTTTCCTTGTGCCTATTTTGCTGTAGGGGGTTGGTTCACGGGTACAACCTTTGTAACTTCATGGTATACCCATGGATTAGCCAGTTCCTATTTGGAAGGCTGCAATTTCTTAACTGCCGCAGTTTCTACTCCTGCTAATAGTTTAGCACATTCTTTGTTATTACTATGGGGTCCTGAAGCACAAGGAGATTTTACTCGTTGGTGTCAATTAGGCGGTCTGTGGACTTTTGTTGCTCTCCACGGTGCTTTCGGACTAATAGGTTTCATGTTACGTCAATTCGAACTTGCTCGATCTGTTCAATTGCGACCTTATAATGCAATCGCATTCTCTGGTCCAATTGCCGTTTTTGTTTCTGTATTCCTGATTTATCCACTAGGTCAGTCTGGTTGGTTCTTTGCGCCTAGTTTTGGTGTAGCAGCTATATTTCGATTTATCCTCTTTTTTCAAGGATTTCATAACTGGACATTGAACCCATTTCATATGATGGGAGTTGCCGGTGTATTGGGCGCTGCTTTGCTATGCGCTATTCATGGTGCTACTGTAGAAAATACTTTATTTGAAGATGGTGATGGTGCAAATACATTCCGTGCTTTTAACCCAACTCAAGCTGAAGAAACTTATTCAATGGTCACTGCTAATCGCTTTTGGTCACAAATCTTTGGGGTTGCTTTTTCCAATAAACGTTGGTTACATTTCTTTATGTTATTTGTACCAGTAACTGGTTTATGGATGAGTGCTCTTGGAGTAGTCGGTCTGGCCTTGAACCTACGTGCCTATGACTTCGTTTCTCAGGAAATTCGCGCGGCGGAAGATCCTGAATTTGAGACTTTCTACACCAAAAATATTCTTTTAAACGAAGGTATTCGTGCTTGGATGGCGGCTCAAGATCAGCCTCATGAAAACCTTATATTCCCTGAGGAGGTTCTACCCCGTGGAAACGCTCTTTAATGGAACTTTA
>JARVZY010000765.1:0-29558 GCA_030686995.1 Artemisia argyi | reverse complement strand
AGCTGGGAAAATAAGCTGATAAGTTAATAAGCTAAAAGGAACTAACAATACTATAAATAAAGAAAAGGAAAAAGAAAACACTAAGATACTAGTAGTGGAGATGGTACACGGCTTTTGTGGTGGTGTTGACTAGTTTGACCAAGAGGTCACAGGTTCAATCCCAACCTGTGACACTTTTCTTTTTTATTTTTCTTTTTGATTTTTCTTGTTACACAACTACTTTAACAACAATTTTAACAAACTTTAATAAAAGAAAACTTTTTGAAATTGCAAAATAAGCTCTACTTGAGCTTATTTTCCTAACAGTGGGCTCATGAGACTTGAAATGGTTTAAGAAATTGAAAAAGCTAAACACTAAAGCTACACAGCTGACCCAAAGGATAAATCAAGTTGGAACCAAATGAGATTAGTTTAAAGTAAGCTAAAACAAAGATAAAAGCTTGATGGAATAAGCTAAAAGCACAAATAAGCAAACTCACAAGGCTATAAACCAAACAGGTCCAAGGGACTCATAAGCAGGCCAACTTGGAGCTTATCAAATAAGCTCTAAAGGGCAAAATAAGCTTTGAACCTTCAACCCCACACTGTGAGCTTTCCAAAAAGCTCACAAGCTCATAGAAAACTCAAGAGATAAGCTCACAATGAGCTTATGAACATGAGCTCTTGGTGAACTGACCCCTGGTGCAGGGCAGTTAATGTGGAGCAACAAGCTTAACTGGCAGGCCTGAATAAGGGAACCAAATAAGCTCTATGTAACCAAATAAGCCTACTTATATGAAATCCATACTACTGAGAGCTTATGCAACTCTTATCAAGAACTAATTCCTATAAAAACTAACCTAAAACTACAACATAAATAACTGTTTTGGGCAAACAAAAGTACAAGTCTGAGGGTTTGCAAAAGCTATCAAAAAGCTATTAGAAGAAAGGAAAAATTAAGCTAAGATATCTAGGGAATCCTAAATAAGCTAAAGGGGAGCAAATAAGCAGTTATGAGCACCTAAAAAGTACAAAGTAGTAAATCCCATCCTAAGGCTACAAGTAGTGAAAACAATGGGCTAAAGAGCTAATTTAGTGGGCAAAATAAGAAGTGACAAAAAATCACAAAAATAAAATAAAAATGGTCGCATGAAGATAAGCTGGGCAATAACCCACAAACCAATTTTTAGACCCTATTACCAAGTAATGAGCAGTTGAAAAATGTTGGAGTGATTGGGTTTGGGACAGGGCTGCTGATTTGCTATTGGTATCAAAATGGGTCAAAATGGAAGTGACTGACCTGTGAAAGGTCAATGGACAGGGATGCAAACTAGTACTTAGTCTATTTGAAACTAGATTGAAACAAGGGAAACAATATAAGAGCAAAACTTAAGATTCTACCCTACTAATTCATGTAAAACAGTAAAATGAGAACATATTTGGACAACAACTAGGAAAGCTTGAAAACTACAAGGAGATGCAGAATTTGGATTTAAAACTACTACTGAGAGAGAACTAAAGTTGATCTAATGTTGAAAATGACATAAACTTGTTTTTGGCCACCAAAACTCCCTGTGCCAAACACTCCTTTACAGGGGTGTTATTGAATTTTTAAAAGCAATGGAAAGACTTGAGGTGAAAATTTTGAGAGGGTGAGTGAACTTAAGCTACACATACACTACGTAAACAACAATTAATCATGAATAAGCATTAAGCAAAAATAAGCAGTTTAATAAGCAGAGTTAGATAAGCAGTTATACATGAACAAGGTTCAAACTTTTATTGAATTTAAAGAAAGTAGATTACAACTGAGATTAAGAACTTAACAATACTTAAAGAATACATTAAAACTAATTCTACCCTAAAAATTACCTAGTGCCAAAATTGGCTTACAAAGAGTCTATTTATACCAAAATAAAACTAGGGTTTCCATCTTGCTTCTTGTCTCTTTCCTACTTTCATTTGGGACCATTGGATTAGCTTGGAACACTCTTGGCCGTTTGATTGGGTTTTGGCGCCCAAATTACACAGATAGGTGACATGGCAGGGATACCCATGAGGGCTTCTTGGAGCAGGAGAAAAAGGAGGGGTTTTGAGGAGAAGAGATGGCATGTAGCAGGGGTTGGTGTGGAGGTGATGGAATGCCTGGAGGGTAATAGGGATGAAAGGGAAGAAGGAAGGTTGTGTTTGACTGTGGTCAAGGTAATAAAGCGAGGGGCGTTTTTATTAGTGATGGATTGGGTTGAGGGTTAGTTTTGGGATTGAGGGAGGTTTTGGGCTTGAGGGAGGGAGTGGAGTAATAAGGTGAGTTTGGTGGTGGTAGTTTATTAAAGGTTTGTTTGGATTGTTTAATCTTAATAAGCCCAAGGACCGTTAATGTAATAAGCTGATTTTTCAGGGACCATTCCTGCCAAGTCTCCTAATTTATTCCAAGGGCCTATTTTGCCATACTTTGATTTCCCAAGGACCTTGATTTATTATTTTTCCATTTTAAAATGCCCAGGGACTAAAACTGCCAAAACTCAAAGTTGAGGGACCAAAATTGTAATTTTCTCAAAATTTTTACCCAAAGACCATTTTTGATAATATTTGACTTTTAAAGGACTTGGGTTGACTTATCTTTCAAAATAAATGCTTGGGGACTGTTTTTAACAAGTTTTGAAAGTTGGGGGACTGAAACTGCCAATTATGCAAACTTTGATCGTTTTTCATCTGTTTTTACTCATTTTGCATCGGAAACATATAAAACACAATCTCTGGGATATTTTTAGTATTTTGATGCATTTTTTAGTGTTTTTAAATGTTTTGCAACTCAGATTTGACCAAAAATGATGAGTGTTTGAGCACTCATCAACAGACGATTCATAATATAATCAACATAATTGCATCTTTCGACCTGTAAACAATTATAATGACCAATCAAGACATATGATAGGAGTTTAAACCGTAACATATCAAATACATAAAAGATAGATTCAATAGTCATGATATAAATCCAAATTCAACTCATGGCAGAAATGCCTCTAACAAACATAAAAGTACTACTACATATATAAAAGTAAACTAAGTAAACAAGTGATGTTGTCATTATACAGAGGTTTCCAAATGTACTCACGTTCCAACTGAGTTCTCCAAGTGTTTCCCCGGCTTTAACTAGTGGCTTTGGTGTAAATCACTACTAAACTTCTTCTAGTGATCAAGTTGTGATTCTTTGTTGAGGTGTGTATAGAACCACGAATTGTGCCTCTATTTATAGTGTAAATGAAACCCTAGCACGTCCCTAGAGAGTTATTACAAGCAAGTGATCGGTCTCATCATTGAAGTAGCTCATTAATGTAGAAAATATAACTGCCATGTGAAGTACGCCGTGCATTTGGTGTAAAACCGGCGAGCTTCATTTCGCGTAACCGGCGCTCATCTAATATATAATCGGCGCTCTTCATATTTGACTCATGTATATATACTTGACCAAAGATACCCGTAAGCGGCACCCTTTCTACTTATAAGCGGGGTGCTTTAGTCCAAACTATGCCTTTTTCCTTATATGTTCACAAAGTCATCCTTCTCATGTGCTTCTCGTTATTATCCTCCAAACCTTTGTCCTGCACATATGTTCTCATATTAAGTACCAAAAGTCCTAATAATAAGGTCATTTATCATATAGTTCACATATTATTGATGGTATAAATATGTATAATACGAGACTCATCAAATACTCAAGATACACTTGGGTCTACTTCCTAACCAAAAAAAGTCAGGCTGCTGAAATAGTCATGTCCTTTATCAGGAAGATTGAAAATCAAAATGTCATCAGGGTCAAACAAATCAGGACTGATAGTGGGACTGAATTCAAAAATCATGAACTTGAATGTTTTTGTGATGAGAAAGGGATTTATCAAAATTTCTCCTCTCCTTGTACTCCTGAGCAAAATGGTATTGCTGAAAGGAAGAACAGAACCCTCATTGAGGATGCAAGAACAATGCTTAATGGATCTGCACTCTCCAAATATTTTTGGACTGAGGCAGGTAAAATAGCCTGCTACAATCAAAATAGATCCATCATTGTTAAGAGACATAGAAAACTCCCTATGAGTTATTTAAAGGAAGAATCCCTGACATCAACTATTTCCATGTGTTTGGGTGTCCTGTGTTTATTCATAACCACAAGGATCACCTTGGCAAATTTGATGCCAAAGCTGATGATGGTTACTTTCTAGGGTATTCCCTTGTCTCTAAAGCCTTCAGGGTGTTCAATACAATGAGACAACAAACTGAAGAAACCTTCCACGTCACCTTTGATGAGAGTACTGAAGCTAATGCTGATATATCCTACTACATTGTCCCACACAATCTTCCACAAACAACCCTCACTGAGTTTGTTGAAGCACAAACAAACCCTGACTATGTCAGTCAAACTGAAAAACCTGTTCAGGATGTAACAAATCTCAGTGAGCAACCAACTCAGTTGGATATTCAGAATTCTGACATTCCTCAAATTCCAATCACTGAACCCACTCTACCTCTCAATCAGGCTTCAACAAGTTCTAATCACTATCCCAGACCTCAGGACAGCTGGACTACGTCTAAGGACATTAAACTAGTGAACATTATTGGAGAACCCATTGAAGGCATGCTTACTAGAAGCATGGCTGCGAAACATAAGGTAGCCTCAGCCAATGAATGTCGGTATGTGGACTTCATCTCCGATCTTGAACCCAAAAATTTCAAAGAAGCACTGAAACATTAAAGTTGGGTTCAGGTCATGAGAGATAAGTTGGAAAAATTTGATAGAAACAAAGTCATGACTCTAGTAGAATGCCCCTAGGGTGTTTATATTATAGGCATGAAATGGGTCTTCAAAAACAAGACTAATGAAACTGCCATAGTCATTAAGAACAAAGCCAGACTTGTTGCAAAAGGATATGATCAACAAGAAGGTATTGACTATGATGAAACATTTGCACCAGTCGCAAGAATGGAAGCCATCAGGATATTTCTAGCGTATGCTACCTACATGAACTTCAAAGTATATCAAATGGATGTGAAAAGTGCCTTCCTCAATGGAACACTGAAAGAAGAAGTTTATTTTTAACAACCACCTGGGTTTGAGAGTAGTGAGTTTCCTAACCATGTATGTAAGCTTGACAAAGCTCTTTATGGTCTAAAACAAGCCCCTAGAGCATGGTATGAAACTCTCTCATCCTTCCTCATCCAAAACAAGTTTGTCAGAGAAAAGATAGACAATATATCTATAGGACAAAAGAGGATGTGATTCTTGTCCAAGTGTATGTGGATGACATCATATTTGGTTCAACAAGCTACAAACTTTGTAAACAGTTTGAAAAACTGATGAAAAAGAAGATTGAAATGAGCATGATGGGTGAACTCACTTACTTCCTTTGACTACAAATCAAACAAACAAAAAAGGGCACATCCATTAGTCAAGAAAAGTACACTAGGAACTTACTAAAAAAGTATGACCTTAGTGATTGTGCCTCAAAGAAAACACCAATGGTACCCCCAAACAACTTGGGTCCTGATCTCACTAGAAAACCAATTAATCAAACTCTCTTCAGAGGTATGATTGGGTCACTAATGTATCTACTAGCCTCAAGACCTGATATACAATTTTCATTCTGTTTATGTGCTAGATATCAGTCTGACCCTAGAGAATCACTTCTTACTGATGTCAAGAGAATTCTTAGATACCTGAAGGGTACTTTTAGTCTTGGACTATACTACCCCAAATGTTTAGGGTTTGATCTAAAAGAATACTCAGACTCTGACTATGCAGGATGCAACATGGACAGAAAAAGCACCTCAGGCTCCTGCCAATTCCTTGGAGGAAAATTAGTCTGTTGGAGTGCTATAAAGCAACAATCAGTTGCAATGTCCTCAGTAGAAGCTGAATATGTTACTGTAGCAAGTTGTTGTGCAAATGTGTTATGGATGAAAAGTTAACTCAGTGACTATGGAATTCATTACAAGATGGTACCCATCTTTTGTGATAACACAAGTTCAATTGCAATATCAAACCACCCAGTGCTTCATCAAATAACCAAACATATTGATATCAGATATCATTTCATCAGGGACCACATCATGAAAGGAGACATTGAACTATACTTCATCCCTACTGAGTATCAGTTAGCTAATATCATCATAAAACCCCTGGATGAACCTACTTTCACCAAACTAAAAGCTAAACTAGGCATGTTGGATATTGATAATCAACTCATTGACTAAACATATCCAACTTGGTGTATATTCTCTCTTAGGTCCCTGATCATCATCAACCCTCAGTGAACCCTTTAAACATCACCAAACACCATTCACAGTGAGATTGTCAGATCATGAATCTCACTGAATAACCTTCCCAAAAACATCACCACACTGAATAATATCTCATTCAAGGGGCTCATGACATTTACTGATGCTAATCAATGCACAACTAAATGCTATAAGTATCTAGTTAGTAAATGTCCTAGGTTGGTAACTGAATCTCCTATTTAATATAGAAATATATGTCTATACCTTTCTGGTATCCATATCTTGGGCCCTCACTTCATCACCAATAATCCCACTGGGCATTAACTGCCTTCCCTCACAAATAATGTCTTTGGATTTTTTTTTTGTGACATCATGCCTGCAAAAGTGCACTCTTTTAGACCAATGCACTGTTCACCTAGACAGTTGCGCAAAACTCGGAAAAGTGTAGTGGTGGCAAAAAATACGGATCCCAAACGGTTATTCATTTTGATTTTCAAAATCATAACCCTTTGGCATTCCTTCACCCTCTATAAATACCCCTTTCAAAACACATAAAAACACACACACAAATTTCTTAAGTAAACTCTGCAAAAATTTCTTTAACTGCAAAGTTGTGTGTTTTATCTCAAAAGCTTTTTCAAAAATCATATTTCTTGGTTAAGAAGATTTGTAACAAGATATCCATCTTTTTACTATCATCTTCATAACAATATCATTCATTTCACGACAGCAAACAAGTTGGACTCAATTTTTGGACCATCTGGTGTTTGATATTCTGCCATTCAAAAACTTATAAAAAAAAAATTGACCTAAAATGGCGGTTGACCAAGGAGTCGAACTTGCACCTCAATGGGCAAAGTTAACTCTTAATGTTGTAGGCAATTTTCACTACCCAACCAATGTCCCTGCCTACAAAGAAATAATAAAAATTTTGTACAATTGTCCTTTGAAAGAAGCTTTTACTTCTACACCCTACTTTCAATACCATAACTACCACAGGGAGTTTTAGGGTACTGCCCAGGCCTATGACCCGACACCCTCTACTGATGAGAACGAACCAAGGCCCCTCAGGGAGTTTCTTATTAGCTTTTCAGTCTTAAATGGGGAAAGAAAATTTGTCTTGGATTTCAAAAAAATTTGCTCAGCATCAGGACTTGATTATAATAGTGGAATTTATGTCGCACTTCCAAACCCAAATGATGTTAAGGCAGGGTTGGAGAAAATTGCTTTGGATCTGAAATACTTGGACAAGGCCCTTGTCACCAAGAATTCTTTTCCCGTGGCTTGGTAGACCTGTTCACTTTTGTGATTTAGGTTCTCGGTGGGAACCACTCATCCACTAAGCAGATTAACTCTGTTCAGTTGATGATGGCTCATTGCCTGATGACAGGGCTCACTGTTGACATTGGAGAGATCATTTATGGTGATCTCGTAACCAAGCTACTGAATAAAACTAGGTTACACAATGTGTCGTACCCTAGATTTATTTCATGTGCTTTACAATGGTTACTAGGTTGTAACTACACTCAGGACTCACATTTGGGATCCTTACCCGTTGTCCTGAGTTCTTCAAATTTTACAAAAGACCCATCATTAGTCACTGACATTGCATTGATGGCCCATATGGTTGCTGTAAACAACTGGAGGGATTCAGTGTACCCACCTTCCCCTCCTAGGAGAACAGGTAAGTTTCAGTCTGTGCCTAAAACTAAACCAAAGGCACAGGGCCCTAAGGCTTCAGGGACATAGGCTAAAAAGCCAAAAAGAAAACCAAAGACTGATAAGACCACCCGAGGCCAGGCTCCACCACCCTCAGGGACAATGAAGGTCACTGACAAATCACAGTCAGTGTCCTTGGTCTACGCGACTACTCCCAAAGATCTAGATGGAAATATACAACCTGCTAGTAGGGGAGCGCCTTCCACATTTCCTGCTAAAGGTTATGGTACATCACAACCAGAGTCTTAGGGAGTTATAGTCCCTAAATCTTCGACAAGCCTGTACATGCTTTTTGGAAAGGGGGAGCTCACCATCTCACATGTTCCTAGTAATGCCACTGACAAAAACCCATTAGTATCTGAAGGGACAACTAGGGACAAAGACTCAGGGGGACTGAAACCACCCGCTGATATGGAACCAACACTCCCTATGGAGTTGCGAATTTTTTGCAAACTAACTCTAAAGACCAGGCAGACAAATCCTAATCTGCTGGATTAGAGGGGTCAGGGAGCGACCACAACCAATGCAAGTCTTCTTATGAAGAGGAGCCAGCTAACCCCCTTTTGCAGATTGATTCTATGGCTACATTTCAGGCTATTCTTGACTCTGATGATGAACTGAGCAAAGCCAGTGAGGAAGAAGTTTATGAGTCGGGAGATGATATGGAGACTGATGCCACTGCCACTGAATATTCACATCAGTCTCCCTCACATCAACAAGAGGAAGAATCTAAATCTTAAGATTTTGAACCTGAGACTTCCTCCCCAGCCAGGCATGAAAAATATGATGACTCCAAGCCTCTCACTAAAAGGAAATTGATGAAGTTCTTGAAGAAGGCATGCAATGTTCTTTACAGAGAAATCACTGATGAAGTATTCGACATGCACACTGAGTAAGCCGTTAACTACTTCAACCTCAGGGATTATGTTGAAGCTTTTCATGACAACACAGTGGAACGACAAGCAGAAATCTCCTTCTCCCTAACTACTCTTGAAAATCATCTCAACAAGTTCAATGCTACCCTTGGTCAAATTATGAAGAGCGTTGCAACTATTCAAGATCAGTCTGTCAAAGATGATCCTGAGCTCAACAGGAAGATACTTCGGGCTGCTCAAACTAACCAGCAAAACTCTGCTTAATTCACTGAGCTGGTAAACATCCTACAGTCTGCAAATCTTCAGGGTCTTCAATCTTCTGTCACTTCCATCAGTTCTTCCTTGAGTTTAATGGAGAAGAAATTAGGTGCCTGGGCTAAATCTTCAAACTCTTTGGCTTGGAATCTTGGGCCAAGGATGTCTGCTATTGAGTCCACTCAGGTTTCTATTGATGCTAAGGTGTCTACTTTGCAACAGGACACCTCTGACATCAAGTCTATGCTCACTGAGCTCTACCAGGCCTTCAAGGGTTCTGCTCATCCCTCTACTTCAGTGGATCCACCAAATCTTGCTCTCACCATGGGTCACACAATAATTGAGGGGGGGGGGGGGGGGGAGGGTCACTGAAGCATCCTCTGGCCAGCAACCTCCTTCTCACACTAAAGGGGAGATTCCCACTGAGGCGGTTCCTATTTCCTCTTATAAGGAGCCTGAAACATCTTCTTCCCAACAAGACAAGGGTAAGGGCATACTTACAACTGTGTTGGAACCCACTACACGTCTGGTGCCTGCTTCCTCAGTAGTTAGGCGTGATCCTGATACACATGTCAGTGTCCCCTATGAAATCAATGGAGTAATTCATCAAATGACTGAGGGAGAAATCCAAGCACACATGGACAGGGTTGAAATGTTAAGGAAAGTTGCATTGGAGTAACAGGCTAGCAAGGCTGCCCTCATCAAAGTGGTGAATGAAGAGGCTAAGGCAATTGGGTTGAAACCTCAGGATCTTGCTGCTATGGAAAGTTGCCTTGATTGCTCTCAGGGAAAAGAGGGATGCTAAACTAAAGAGATCTGCTGAAGTCAAGCAACAAAACATTGATAGGTACAAATGGATTATGACACAAAGACTGAATCCTGAACCTATCACTGATGTCAAGATCCATCAAAATACCAAGCCAGCAGTTCTCAGTGTCTACAGAGGTCAAGACAAAAGACATTTCGATGTCCATGATCCCATCAGATTCTCTGACTTTTGGATCACTGACCTAGATGAATTGGGTCCTTTAATTGTGAAGAAGAACAATGCTGTTGTCAAGGACCTGATGAAATCCCTCAAGACACGTTATGATAACCTGCCAAGAAACATGAAGAACTTGGTATTCCTTCTCTCCTCCCAGCTTCAGCCTTTGCTACTTAGGGTACCTCATCTCAGTCTTCAAAAAGGAAGAGAAAAAAGATTGATACTGAACCTGAAATCAGTGCTCCTGGCCTTGATTGCAATAGAGCCCTCCCTGAAGGAGTAAAATTTGTGAACATCTAGGTCATTGAGCAACCTGAGAAGGGTCTCTTCTTCACTAATGAATTCGGTGATCCAGCCTTCCAAAGATTGGCAGATATTGATCAAGCTGGAATCAAAGCAATGTTGGGATACTTCTTCGTGGCCAACCCTATCAAGAATGATGTTTTTGTTTAACATCAAGTGTCCTGAACTTCACTCAGTAAATCAATCAGTAGAGATAAACACCTTTGCTATCTCTCACTGAACCTAGAAACAATTAGGCTATTTGTATATCCAAATAGCGGGAGACTGTTGGGTATGTTAAAAACCCAAGTTCCTTAAACTAGGATGTGAACATAAAATATCCTAAGTGTTTAATAACCATAAACACTCAACAAGTCACTAAACGCATAGTCATTCAGTGAGTCATCCTCGAGAAGCTCAGGACGAATCTATGTAGAAAGGTCCACCATTCAATGAGGCGGTTCTCAGTGAATGATACATGAGCCAAAGAAGAAGATGATGGATTCAGTTAGTGATGCCAATAGATCACTGAATCCCCTTAACTCCTCACCAACTGAAGACTGAGTAAACAAATACTGAAGATGTATGGACTGAAGTAAAGGCGGGATAAGTTTGAATGGATAAGGACGAGTCCTTATCAAGCAAAGGTTAACTTTCCCTGAATAGGTATAAAACCAAGAGTGTTGTCAACACTGAAGATCAGGAAGCAACATTGTCCTTTACTAGTTATAGCCAATTGTAACAGGGATAAAATACCTATGTATTTTGTCCATTGTAGACTGACGTAATCTTTATCTTTTAGGTTTTGTCTCTTAGGTAACTGTTAGGATTTACTTGTGTATAAATAGAGAATAAGAGAGATGTAAAGATTAAGTTTGTGCACTAAATGCTTTGACATTCTCAAACCAAATCTTTACTCTCTCCGAAGAACAACACAGTCCCTGAGATAGCTCAGTAGGACCTTTAGTTGTCACTCAAACTTAGTTTGGGTTTAGTGAGGAGTAAACACACCATACTTGTCATTTCAATCCCAAGTGTTGTTCCGCAAACACTTGGGTATAATTCTTTTTGACTAATTTCTAATAAAGAGTTAAATGTTGAAAAACATTGTTTCTTACCTTTTACGTTTATTTACTTTAAGTTATTATTCACTACATTGCTATACCATAGAACTTGATTAGATTAACTTCGTAGTTAAGATTAACCAAGTAGTAGGGTCCAAGATAACCACTCAAGGGCAATCTCCCTGTAAGAAGTATGGAACAAATGGAAACCACAACACAACCACGACTACAAATTTGACCCTTGTACAAAACTCACCGAAATCTCAAACAAACCAATTTGCACCACACTATCGAATGGGGTGGTGGCATGGCGAGATGCAGAAAGAGTTGATTGAGAAATACCCTCAATTGTTCGAGAATCACAAGTTCAAATAATAGCCCTTCTAAACGACCTCATCCGTACAACGAACCATAAACACGACCTCACCCGTATACAACAAACTTGAACATCAGTCCCATTGCTCGAGACATCACCATCACCACGGCCTCACAACCACCATGACCTCACAACCCCCACGACCTCACAACCCCCACGACCTCACAACCCCACAACCTCACCATCACCTCTACCTCACCATCACCACTACCTCACCACCACCACTACCTCAACCCCGACGACCTCACAACCACCACGACCTCAACCCTAACAACCTTATAACCACCACGACCTCACCATTACCACAACCTCACAAACCCCATGACCTCACCATCACCACAACCTCACAACCCCGACGAACTCACCATCACCACGACCTCACAACCACCAAGACCACACCATCATCATGACTCACCATTACCACGACCTCACAACGACCACGACCTCACAACCACCACGACCCACCATCACCACTACCTCACAATCATACGACCTCATCATCACCACGACCTCACCATCACATGACCTCACCATCTTCAACCTCCCGATCTGAACCACACAACCACTTCGACCCTAAAACAACCTGTTAGGAATACAAATATTCCTGTAAAAGTCTCGGTCACCTAATGATTGTAATAGCATTAAGTTAGCTCGTAGTTAGTTTATTTATTAGTTAGTTAGTTTAGTTTAAGTAACACCGTGGAAGAAGGAACGGGTCTTTACCCACTGTATGCCTGATCCACAGCCCGGGAGTGGGCGTAATATTGTAACTATAAATACCCCTCTCCACATGTTGAGAGGGTTGGTGCTTTTCATTTTCAATCTAACATTTTCTATTTTTCTCTCAACTCTCTCTCTCTCTCTAGAAATCACCCAACTCTCTTCCTCTCTCTAAACTATCATCTACTATTCTTTCTTTCTTTCTTTAATTCTATCTTAACACAAGAACCATAATAGTTATAATTATTTGATAACTTACAATTGGTATCAAGAGCCATGGTTACATCTTAGGACTTGGTTTACTCGGACGTTAGTATGGTTTTTTTTTGTGGCGCTTAGTTTGGTTCGGTTGGTGTTTGCAAATATACAACTGCTCGTTCATTAGACTTGTTTAGTGCTTGGATTAGTGTTGGGTTGCATATTTTACAATTCATTGGACAGTTGGTGTAAGTGGTATACTGAATTTAGTTTCTTGGTTGCGTTTAGCATATGTTTTCTTGGCAGCGTGTAGATTTTACAGGAAAAAGACAAAAACACTAGTTGAGACTGTTTTGTCCTATTCCTAGTTGTGGTTAGTTGCTGCGTCCAGCTCATATTTTTTTTGACTCGTTCTTTTGCGGTTCCTATTCCTAGTTGCGTCTCATTACCTTTTGTGGTTAACTCTTAACTGCGTTTAACTCCCTGCTTTGCGGTTAGCTCAGATCATCTTAGCAGTTAATGAGTTGCGGTTAATTTTATTTTATTTATTTATTTATTTATTTATTTATTTTTTTTTTGCGGTTAATTAAGAAGTTGCGGTTAATTCCTTTTTACGGTTACCTTCATCTAATTCTAAACCAGTTCACAAACAAGTATCAAAAAGGAATTCAAGATCTCAGATTATCTTTTTCTTGGTTATCAAAGACTCAATCTAAGACTAACACCAAGCAGAAAACCATCATTGATCCATTTAGGAGTCCACTTCTTTGTTTATCCGAAGCTATTAAGTATAACAAAAACACAAGTTTTCATATTTTCTTGGGTTCGGTAAACATTAAGCATCAAACGGTAAATGAGAAAGACAATCAACAACAAAAAGAATACAACTCATAACCAAGATCTCAGTTGGGTTAAACGGTTCTAAATCTATAAAGATTTACCATTACATCACCGATCTCATTTGTGAGGCCAAACCTCAATTAACTATCCAACTCAAAAGAGAAAAGAAAAATAACAAGTTTGTTATTCTCTTCTTCTTGGTTCGTTGTTCAATAACAAAAACTCTTAAACATATAAACACAACCTACCTTTGAGCCTCATTTTAATATACGAAAAATCTAAAGCGTGATTAACAAAGCTGTCTCATCATCTTTTTTTTCTCTCCTTTCGATAAACAAGAATCACAGGGACGAATCTTTAAGCTGCGTTTGGTTTGTGATATTGTTGGGTGAGAGTATCAAAGTTGTGACTGCGTATTTTTTTTAAGAGGATATTAGGGTTGTACAAAGTGTAATTAGGAGTATTATATTGCACTCTATTTGGGTTGGTATTTGTTGTGTTGTGGGCCTGTAATTGTGTTTCAATTTTATTTGGACTGTGATTCGTATTTGGTTGGTCGTGGGCTTAAGGGATATCTACACGTTTTGGTAGTTTGATTATATTGAGCTCGTGGGGTGGTGAAACATCTACAAGGGACGAGAGTTAAATTTACATGCTATATGTTGGTTCAAGTGTGTTGCACTTATTTTTGTTGAGATAAGTTCTTCATACTAGTTTGGTTTACGGTCTTATTAGGGTTTCGTCATACGTCATTAAGTATTGTGTTGGATTGAGATTATTCGGGTTCGTGTGAACTTTATTAGCGTGCCAATTATTGTGGAATCGTCAAAGGTTGAAAAGGATTCATTTGCCAAATCGATTTTCACATATTTTGAGTATGTTGTGTACATGCGTGGGTTGAGATATTTTCGGGCTTATTGAATATAATTTCGAGGTTTATTCGAATTTCGATCAACCAACTATCACGTTCATCAAACGTTCTTCACGTATAACACACAATCTCTAAACGTTGGGCCGATCCAATAGTCATCATAACACATACCAAGCATCGTCTCACGGTTTCTTTTGTTGTGATCAAGCATCATATCACGGTTTCTTCTTGATTTTGTAAAATCCCGCGAAAGAATCTATTTCTCGGTTTAAATCATAGAAGTGTAAAATCCCGTGCACGTCCACATCATGTCAAATTCTTCAGATTCAGTCATACCTGAGATACTCAAATTGTATGACATGATCGATGAACATAAGACTTCCAACCCTTCACAACAAATTAACGTGTTTGAGTCTGATAATGCTGAAATGGAATCTTCGTGCCCGAAGTCTCAAGAGAATGAACTTCATCAGCCGCAAACATTGCCCGATAATGCAAGGGAAAGGTGCATTGAATGTTTTCAACTACTTCACTCACATCTTAAGGTTCTCTTTGAACGACCTGGATACTTAACAGGATACGAACGTGCATTCGCGTACGAATGTGCTTTCACATCACTCTTTGGTCAAGATGTTCAGACCTTCACTGTCAAAATGACTCAGTATTTAAACCAACTTGAACAACAACTTGACAAAGGAAATTTTTCTGAAGGAAGTTCCATGAATCATAATGTGCTTCTCAATGATCGACATCATACTGATCAAATTAAACCCACTTATGACACATACTTGTTGGAAAAGATTTATAGCAATATCATTTTTGATTCAACAAATATGAATCATAAAGGGGGAGAAAGTGATCAGTATGCTGAACATGCTGTTGTGTCAAGTTCTTTGTTTACGGCTGAGATGGTTAAATCAAATGACATGGTTGATAAAGAAGTTTTTAATGAACTTTCAAACAGATTTTCACAACTTGAAAAACATTGCATTTCACTTGAAATCGCAAAGCAACAACAGAAAGAAAGTTTTCAAACTAACCAACCATGTAAAAATTCGGAACTTCCTGATTTCCGTGAATTCTTTACGATTAATGATTTAAAAGCCCAGCTAGAAGCCAAAAACTTGACAATCACCAATTTGAAGAAACATATCTCTGCTATGAATGTGAAATGTAGTTTAGTCGGAACTAACAAGGACATTGATGCAACCAAGTCTAGAATTAGTGAACTGTCAACCTATGTGGCTGAATTACGTAAGGAAAATGAGGCTTTGAAAGTTCAGTGTAAAGACCTATGTGACTCAATCAAAGTAACAAAAACTAAGACTGTAGAGCAAACAACTTCTTTGATTGCTAAAAATGATGAACTCAAAGCTCAACTTCAGGAACAGGGTTTTGCAATTGTGGCATTAAGAAATGATTTAAGAAAATTAACAGGAAACAGGGTGAACACTAAGTTTGCAAAAATATCAATCTTGGGAAAACCACTTTCACAACCTCTTAGGAAACAAAGTGATGTTAGGCAACCGACTGCGTTTAGATCTGAACGACCAAAATTTTCAAAATTGCGGTTTGCCTCCCAAGTTGATCCGAAACAAGTTTTGACAATACCAGTCACTTCACATAATTTGCCTAAGAAAAATGCCTCTGGGTCTGTTAAAGGTCAACAAGTAGCTACACCTACACCTGACTCTTCCGGGTTAAGTTCGAAAACAGTGTCAATACCTAGCGTTAAAACTCAAATCTCTTATGATATAAATGACTTGTACAAGAACTTTAATCTTGAAAAAGCTAGGAATTGGGCTCTACTTCAAAAGGATGGAATCTTAGGTTCACGACCTCATAGGATCCCTTCTAGCCTATTGCAGAACTTGGCCAGTTGCAGCAAACCAAAATCTGTGAGCACTCAACAAACATTTAGGAATTGTCTAGTGTCCAAGAGTAGTTGCACATCATTTAAAGCGATTCCCGTTGCAAATCACTCTAAGAAACCTAGACCTTGTTCGGAATCCAAAAACCTTGTTTGTTCAACTTGTCTGAAATTTGTTGTTAAGACAAATCATGACAAGTGTGCTACAAAATTCCTGAAGGATGTGAATACTTGTGATAAGATTCTACCATCTAAGACTAGAAACTACAACAAGCCCGTAGAATCAAAAAGTTATACTCAGAAACCTGGCAGGCAGATTGATTTAGGACAAAGGTTTTCTCTTAACAAGACTCCCACTTTACATGAGAAACCAAACACTCCCAGAACTTGCCTAAGGTGGATACCGACGGGTAGAATTTTTAAGATTGTTGGTCTTAGATGGATACCTATGAGAAAG
This sequence comes from Artemisia argyi, assembly GCA_030686995.1. NCBI lineage: Eukaryota > Viridiplantae > Streptophyta > Magnoliopsida > Asterales > Asteraceae > Artemisia > Artemisia argyi. The sequence continues at coordinate 12,797 of JARVZY010000765.1, read as the reverse complement.
ATGTTCACTGATTGCAAAGCCAAGGTTGACAGTAGAACCCCAAATGGTATATATGCTGATATCACTAACCCATATAAATGCAAACAAACTCCCAATGTCAGTGCAGGTAGTCTTTACTTAAGTGCAGGTACATCGCTCAATACGATTAAGGAAAGACTCAGAGTTTGGTTGCCGAAATGAGTGATATCTCATCAATCAGGGGTTAAAGAAGCTCAACTTTGAGGCATATGATAAATGACGTCTGTTCTGTTCAGTTCAGGCCTCGTTCTTCAACGACTATGACGTTTGAACAATTCTGTTCAAGCCTCGTTCCTCAATGTCATCATTATGGTGTCTGCTGACAACACTTCAGGCCCCGTTCATGAAAGAAAAGAAAGGTGTACGATTCAGTGCGCCTTATCTTCGGAAGAAGAGAAATCTTCTTAGTTTTGACCATTCTCAACAATACGGTTCATGCATCCTCTATGTTCTCTCAGTCATCAAGTGAATCTACTCATCTTTGCTTGTATTCATATTCACTTACTCAATCAAAAATGGCAAACCTCGCTTGCAATTTTTGAGGGGGAGAAAAGTGAATAAACTACATGATTGAGTGTATTCTTATTCACATGCTCAATCAAAAATGGCAACCTCGTATGCAATTTTTGAGGGGGAGAAGTGTGAATAAAATACATGATTAATTGTATTCTTATTCACTTGCTCAATCAAAAATGGCAAACCTCGCTTGCAATTTTTGAGGGGGAGAAGTGTGAATATACCACATGGTGATTGACGATTGAAGAATGGTCATACGACTCATCATACGACTCTCCTCCAACACCTAATGTTCTATGTACTAAGGATGACTGGGATTATGTTTGATGAACACTTCCAAGCTTCAACGAATGTTGATCATGTAGTTCCTGAAGCTGTTGCTCCGGCTCCTGCTGTCTCAACTGGTTCACCTTCCTCAATCTCCATTGATCAAGATGCACCATTTAGAAGTATTACTCAGACAACTCAAGTAACCCAATCTCCAGTTATTCCTCAAGGTGTTGATGTTGACTATCATGATTGTGAAGTTGCACACATGAATAATGATCCGTCGTTTTGTTCTATAATCAAGGATTGTTGTTCCTACCAATGTGCACTTTGTAAATCAACCCGAAGGACATTATAGAAAATGTCGAAACGACTAAGAATTTGGACATGGAATGTCAAGTAATCACGGAGTTCATTTGGTATCCCTTATTTGAGACTGAAGTTGACTTTCACAAATGAGTGATCTTATTTTATCTTGAAGTCGGGGTTGGTTGGATGAAGACTCTTCGAGATCCTTGCTTGAGCTTTTACCTTTACAATGACGAAGACTTGGATATCTAGTTATTTTGGTAATTATTCATTTTTATTACCACAAAATAACTATCACTTCAAGGAGTGTCACAACTTACACGAAGTTGTCGGTAGTCAAGAGGTGATGTACGTCTTATACTTGATGGTTGGTTGGTTGAAGAGTATAGAGTACTTAGGGATTCGATGTTGTACGAACTCTCTACACCGCTCTTTGTCACACATTAGTGCAAGTTTAAGTCACAAGAACGGGGAATTCTTCTTCAGTTTCAAGTTTGGTTTATTGGATTTGGTTCTTCAGTGGTTATTTCAAACAGTCTACACAAGGGTTAATAATGATAGTCAGAGAGTTTATGTAGCAGTTGATTCTCACAAGATTTATTTGAGCCAAGCTTGTTCTCCTCTCATGATTTCAAGTAGATGTTCCTATAAGTTGTTGTTGATTCTGATGTATCAAAACCAGCAAGGGGGAAGGAGACATACATCCGAATGCATAACGAGTACACGTAATGAACATAATACTTCTTCTTAATTGAAGTTATCCCGGGAAGACATATGTCATAACCGTAGAGAAACTCAGTGTCTTAACTCGCAGCGTTTGGTGTATTATTCCAACTACGTGGAGGAAGTGGTCTCTTGATACTTGTGGTATGTATTACTTCAGCTTTCAGTGGGAAGAAATATGAGAAGAACAACTGGAGAGTGAGATGATATTGCTTATCGACATCTTCATATGAGCTGATATGATTTTTGGTAAAGTGCTTCTGGTTAATGCTTCATGTACACAAGGTTATGCTGATTCCGATGAGATCGCAACCATCAGGGGAGAGATTTGTTTACATCAAGGACGTGCAACAGGTTCACGTGATCGGGCTTAATCATAGATTCCGGAGGTGATATCCGCAGAGATGATCAGTGCTTCAACCTGTTACTTTGGTGTCATCGTTTCTTCTTGTGTTGGATACATGCGTACAATATGGATTGAGTTGGCATGTGTAAGATAACTAGAAAGCATTTAGTGAAATGAAGATGTTGATATCTGATTCCCCCTAATAGACAACTGCTCCAAACCTCAAAAGTAATGTGTACATTGGGGATGTACAGCAGGGTCATGTGATCGGGCTTCATCATACATCCCGGGATTATTAACCGCAGAGATGATCCATGGTTCATCCTGTTACTTCGGTGTTATCGTTTTCTTTGGGTCTTTGAGCGTCATACAATGAGACCTTTTTCATCACTTCAACTACTTGGGGAAGTGGTCTCATGAAGATGATTGTCGGTTTGGGGGGAAGCTTCCAAAGCTTCACATTGAGGAGGCCAAAACTCAGCAATTTGGTGGTGCCTAGCGATTGACTCAGTAGTAAGATTCTTGTGATTTGTTATCAATCTGTGTTTGGTGAATTGTTGTGACTTAAGTCGTTTCGATTAATCTGATTGTAATTTGACGTTGTGAGTTAATCGTTACAACATGACTTATTACGATCGGATCTATTGTAACTTGACTTGTCGCGACTTGACACTTAATGCTAGTTGTAACTTATCCAAGATCTCACTCTAAGTCTAACTCACATATTACATCTTTCGGTTTCTTTTGTTGACTTTAGTAAAATCCCGGGAGAGAACCGATCTCTCGGTTTAAGTCACAAAATTGTAAAATTCCGTTTAAGATCTCATCATGGCATCTACGGCTTCAGACGATTACTCAAGAGCCTCGAAAGCTTTGGTAGTAGATGTTTCAGAGATGTTGGCTACACACTTCCACAATGAGCTGACTGATCAAATGGCTTCTGTACACATCAGTACAGGACCCGCGTCTAAATTTTTGTCTTCTGAACCATTCAGTTCAGGCTTTGTATAGTATCCCACTCCTGCATGTACCTTATGTACCTCCTACCGATAAGGATTTGGAGATCTTGGCTGATCCAATGGTTGATGAATATGCCGAGCTGCAAATTGGTGATACACCGGTACCACCAGCCATCGCAGCTCATGTACCAAACGATCCAAAATGGTTCATCTTGTCCTGTTTCAATAGATCAAGACGCTCCAACAGCAAGTCATTCGTCAACATCATCATACTTTCAATCTCCACCAGTACATCAAGGCACTGCAGTCGACGATTCTTTTGAAGTTAATTCATTTCCTCCTCCCAATGATGTTCCGTTCGACAACACACTTGCTCCTGAATTTTCCTCTAAGGCATATTCTTCAGGAGATCTTGATAGGGCTACGTCAGTTCCTAACCCTCAACCACATGAACAATATTGCAAAATGGAGCAAAGATAATCCTTGTTGGTACGATATACTGTCAATGCTTCTTCTGACAAATGGATTCTCCAAAGGTTTGGTAGAACAAGTGGAAAAGAGGGTTGTGGAATTTTTCTTCAGAAGGACAGAAGGACAGCTGGCAGATTTCCTCACAAAGGCACTTCCAGGAAGAACGGTTTCTATTTATTCTCCTGCTACTTGGTATGAAGTGTCTCTCGCCAGAATCTGTCAAAAGTCTTCATGAAGAGAATGAGGAGTAATGGATTTGCTTCAAATATCCTTGTATATATTATAAAAACAAAAAGAAAATAGAGAAATATAAAACCTATAAAAACCATAAAAATCTGAAAAATCATAAAAAATCCAAAAATATTCTTCTCACGACATGTCTCTTGTGTAATCAATATTATGTACGTTTCTAGAAATGTCATTTAATAATGACACGGAATCATACATATGCTTGAGCAAGAGTTTTTCGGTTTCAAATAAAGTTTTTTTCTAAAACATGTCGTTTCTCAAAACATTCCTAAAAATTATGGCTTACAGTCACTTCAGGCTGTAACCCGAGCTTCAAACTTATGGCTTGTAGTCATTTCAGGCTACAACCCGGTCTTCAAAAATATGGTTTGCTATTACTTCAGATAGCAACCCGGTTTTCAAAATTAAGGAAAACACGTCGCCAAAAAGACGGTTGTTCCTAACAAAGGGTGTCGTTCATCCGAGCGTGAATTACTTTATATTCATGCACCCTCGATCTAATGTACGTTTCAGTGCATTATTTCTTGATAAAGAAGAGAAGTCTTCTTTTTATCGCCAAATACTTTCTCTTCTATGATTTTTCCGGAAAGTATTTGTGCACAACTTGGTGGTACCATGAGATTTTGATTGAAAATCAATTTGAACTCAAAGTTTGATAAAATTTTCACTCAATCAATGACGTTAATAGTTTATGAAAATATTTATGCTTTAACATCCGTCATTGATTGAGGGGGAGAGTGATTTCTCAAAATTTTATATATCATCAAAACTCCCCACACTTCGTACATTAAACCTTGCAACGAAATGTTTTGTGATGTGTTATGTGTCAGAATGAGTAAATGTTCAAAGAGTTTTCACTAAAACTTCGAATCTTTTACAAACTCTTCAAATCTGACACATAACAACCTCCCTCACAGTTTGAGGGGGAGCTAGAATAAGTTCCTTTTTATCAGAAAATATTAAAATTGACCGCATTTCTCTCCCAAAACGCTTTCTAAATTATTTAAATCAATTGAGATCAAAAATCTCGAAAGATTTGAAATTTTTGATCGGGGGAGAGAATGTGATTTAAATATGCAATCTGATATCAAATGTGATCTTTTCGACTCAATAATATGCTCCCACATATGTGCTAAACACTTTCGAATATTGATGCACATATTGAGGGGGAGCGAAAGGCGTTTGTGGAAATAATACCTAAGACCAACCATTTACTTTAATGCACGGAGTTATAAGGTTGGTTAAGGTTAGGTATAAGTTCCCATGATCCACCAGAACCGGAAGGATCTTCCCAGGGACAATCCATAGATAGATTAGAAGTCCTTAGGAATGATTGAAAAAAGGAGTAAAGTTAGAAAGGGAAGAGTGCGGACTGAGATAGAGCTAGGACTGGAACAAACCCAACAAGGTTCTAGTGACGAAGTCTCGGTAAGCACTGAAGGGGTTGAAGAATGAAAAAGAAATGAAATGAGAAAGGGTGAAAAGAAATAGCCCTCCATATATTCAACCTTAGGGCAGAAACCGGGTTCAATTCATAATCTACTGGCGGTTACTAAGGTAACACCGGTATTGAAGACAAGACGTCATGGACCCAGTGACGCACTGCACCAAACTTCCCAACCACTCAAGTTCTCTTAAAAGAGCTTGTTTCAATCTCACGGGGAACCCTGTGCAATGTATCGACCGCTCATTGCGAGCTATGTTGATACCTAAAACAGGAGACGCCTCCCCAGTCTCCAGGAGCAGATCAAAACGCACTATTGAGTCTAGAGCCATGAGATCATCCATAAATCTCGTTAGGACACATTCCAAATATGCTTATTGTTTCACATAATGTGGAAAATAAGATAAAATATTTAGAGTCCTACGCATTATCCTTGTGGTATTGCCAGAACATCCGAGTGATATGTAAATATTCACAATGAAGATGGAAATCCTTCTAGAGCGAACATCTCTCAAGCTCTTGGTAGGTGACATGTGAGATCCATCTTGGATCAATGATCAAGTGACAACTGGAAAGCAACAATGGTGCGATTCAAATTTGAATCAAACTTGTTCCAGGATATGGATTGACGGATACTTTTGCAAAAACCTTTCGGTGTGCTCACAAACAAATTTTCGAGCACATTGATTGTGTACAATAGTTCAAACAAAAGTATTTTTGATGGAAATGTGATTCAAAGTACAAAACTCTCGTCGTGTCTCAAAAATGTTTATCATAGGACATACGAGTGATTTCTATAAATCTATTTCTCATCAATCCGTGAATATTCATTCACCGATTCACTCTATCGTGCTGTCTGCTTTGAGACGTTCCGGTATGAGAACATGCTAAGTATGAAGATTCCGAAGTGGACTCTTTGGAAAATTCATTACTACAAGCTGGAAATTCCTGTCAAGGAGAGTCTTCTTTAAAAGAGACTCTACCTGATCACAGGTCGGTTTTCACAAAACCGGAGGGTAGTCTGTCCTCGCAGAACGAATGACAAAGCCATATTCGTTCTCTATCTTTATTGCTAACTGTTTTGTTCCAGGATATGGATTGACGGATACTTTTGCAAAAACCTTTCGGTGTGCTCACAAACAAATTTTCGAGCACATTGATTGTGTACAATAGTTCAAACAAAAGTATTTTTGATGGAAATGTGATTCAAAGTACAAAACTCTCGTCGTGTCTCAAAAATGTTTATCATAGGACACACGAGTGATTTCTATAAATCTATTTCTCATCAATCCGTGAATATTCATTCACCGATTCACTCTATCGTGCTGTCTGCTTTGAGACGTTCCGGTATGAGAACATGATAAGTATGAAGATTCCGAAGTGGACTCTTTGGAAAATTCATTACTACAAGCTGGAAATTCCTGTCAAGGAGAGTCTTCTTTAAAAGAGACTCTACCTGATCAGGTCGGTTTTCACAAAACCGGAGGGTAGTCTGTCCTCGCAGAACGAATGACAAAGCCATATTCGTTCTCTATCTTTATTGCTAACTGTTTTATTTCAGGGACACATATAAAGATGGCGTTGATGGCTCCAGTTTCCAGCTGAATCGGGTCAATCCATACCTCATGCTCACACATCCTCCACACTATCAATGAAGATGAGAGACTTGCTACAGCAAATGTTGAGAGACTACCAACAACGTTTCCGCAACTCTGATGAAAAAGTCTCCTGATCCACAACTCTAAAGTCAAGTCTCCTGATCTAGAAGGGTGTGAGCATGATGGTCCTTAAGTCACTACATCACATGAAGGCAATACGACTATGGATGAGCTTGGAGATTTACTTTAGCCGATGATCTCAAAGGAAGCTCACAGATCACATATCTCAAAGGAACTCTAATCACAAGTTCGCTTGCTTAAAGTACGAAGTGTGCTGAAAAGAGAAGAATCAGATCCTACGAGCTACAAAGACTAAAGAATGCTTAAAGACCAAAGATCTTAACTTCAAAGGTGACCTCGCTTAGGGGGAGATTGTTAGGAATACAAATATTCCTGTAAAAGTCTCGGTCACCTAATGATTGTAATAGCATTAAGTTAGCTCGTAGTTAGTTTATTTATTAGTTAGTTAGTTTAGTTTAAGTAACACCCTGGAAGAAGGAACGGGTCTTTACCCACTGTATGCCTGATCCACAGCCCGGGAGTGGGCGTAATATTGTAACTATAAATACCCCTCTCCACATGTGGAGAGGGTTGGTGCTTTTCATTTTCAATCTAACATTTTCTATTTTTCTCTCAACTCTCTCTCTCTCTAGAAATCACCCAACTCTCTTCCTCTCTCTAAACTATCATCTACTATTCTTTCTTTCTTTCTTTAATTCTATCTTAACACAAGAACCATAATAGTTATAATTATTTGATAACTTACACAACCAATCAGATCCACTAAGCATACCGAACCAAAAACAACTCATAAACACAAGGCTCCAAGAGAAATGATACTAGATATCACCAAAAAGAACAATCTATAAAATTTTATTTAATCAAAAAGTGAAAACGAAATGGTAAAGTATCTGCAAAAAGAAGCATTGAAGAGGGTCTTCCGGACCGTCGGCCTAAGCCGAAGGCTGGAGAGACAATTGCGGCGGCGGCGGGTTTAGGGTTAGGGTTAGGGTTAGGTTGGATTGGTGTTGTTTTATTTTTTTATTTTTTTAGAGAGAGGTTATTATCTCTTACATGAATTATGATATGCTAACTAATAAATCTTTTTAAAAAAATGACACTTTTCCAATTTGTAATTTCATTTTTGAAAAGCATACAATACTCTTAACAATAAAAAATGTTTTGACCAAATTCAGTACATTAAGTTAGAGACACACATCAAGAAACACTAAAACGATTTCTTCGCAAATTTCGTTTTTGAGTAAATTTCAAAATACATCCATGTGGTTTACCCAATTTCGCACCATACATCTCTCTCAAAAAAGTTGCAACAAATACATCCCTCCGTTAATAAATGTGAACCAATATACATCCCTCAGTTAAAAAAAGGACTAACGGTACAATTTTTTTCTCCGTTATCTCCTAACGAGATAGAGCACATTGCACCGTTAGTCCTTTTTTTCCATTTTTTAAGTTCAAGTTTTTAAAATTAAAAAAAAAAATTAAAATAAAAAAAAAAAAAGGAAAAAAATTTTAAAAATTAATTTTTTTAAAGTTAATATTTAAAAAAACAACAAAATTTTCTAAAAAAAATTAATATTTGCGAAAAAAAATTAATTTTTTTTTTAAAATACGCATTTTTTTAAAAAATTAAAAAAAGGAAAAAAATTTTAAAATTTAATTTTTTTTAAGTTAATATTTAAAAAAAAATCAAAATTTTTTTAAAAAAATTATATTTGCGAAAATTTTTTTTTTTTATAAATACGATTTTTTTAAAAAATTTAAAAAAAAGGAATAAATTTTAAAAATTTAATTTTTTTAAAGTTAATATTTAAAAAAAAATCAAATTTTAAAAAAAAATATTTGCGATTTTTTTCTAAATACGCATTTTTTTTAATAAATTTATTATTATTTATAATTTTTTTTTTTTTTTTTTCGCAAATATTAATTTTCTTAAAAAAATTTGATTTTTTTTTAAATATTAACTTTAAAAAAAATAATTTTTTAAAATTTTTTTCCTTTTTTGTTAATTTTTTTTTAAAAAATGCGTATTTGTAAAAAAATTAATTTTTTTTCGCAAATATTAATTTTTTTTTAAAATTTTGTTTTTTTTTTTTAAATATTAACTTAAAAAAATAAATTTTTAAAATTTTTTCCCTTTTTTTTTTAATTTTAACTTTTTTTTTAATTTTAAAAGAAAATGACTAACGGTGTAAATACCGTTAACCCAGAGGACTAACGGTGCAATGTGCTCTATCTCGTTAGGAGATAACGGAGAAAAATTTTGTACCGTTACTCTTTTTTTTAACTGAGGGATGTGTATTGGTTCACTTTTACTAATGGAGGGATGTATTTGTTGCAATTTTTTCGAAAGGAATGTATGATGCGAAATTGGGTAAACCACATGGATGTATTTTGAAGTTTACTCTTGTTTTTTTGCCAAACTTGTATATTTTCTGGCACTTTTGTCACTTTGATGTGGATGAAATGATCAGCAACCACTCGTTTGTTTGGTTTGCATATGGCTCGGCTTGTGCCAAGTCACTCCTATTTCAGACCCCCATTATATTGCACTAAATGTATACACCTTGATGGTCCAAAGTACCAACACTAAAAAAGTGACATAATTAAAATGGCTATTCCATCTATCTTGCTAAACTTCTTGTTTTCACCACCACCTTCATTATTCGTTACCACGATGTCGGTAATAGGTATATCGAGTTTAACTAATGCTGGTTTTATGGAGATAAAAGGTAAGCATATGCAATATTCCAAGTTCTTGAACGTTGGTGCCGCAAAAAAAGAGAATGAAATGAAGTTGTCTAGTAGACATGGTATGCTTTGGTTCTATACACCGGCTTTTCTTGTGGGCTTGGCTTCTTTACTTGTGTTCCATGATCAAGATCAAAGATTTGTGTTGCTTGCTTCTGCTCTTACCATTCATTTCTTGAAAAGAGTACTTGAGGTATACTTCCTAACACTTGGTTATTTGTTTGAGGTTAATTCGATTTGATATAAAAAATTTATACTTGAATTCAAAACGGATAAGTTAGATATATTATTCACTCCTGTTGTTACGGATGAGGTTTTTTTTTTTTTTTTTTTTTTTTTTTTTTTTTTTTTTCCCGGTTCTTAAGGACAGCGAGTTTTTTACTCATATGCGCGCCGTCTTATTAGGTTTATCGTGACTCTTTCTGATATTTTCTTTAGTCATCTCAAAACGTGTGCGGTGCCTGAAGAGAACATCAACCAGTGAAAGCCAACTTGATAGTGGTTATTCACATTGTTGAATGGTTTAATGCAAATAATTGGCCGTAAAACAAAAGTGACAGGAGACCCATGCTAGTATGCTATCACAATCAAAATTTAATGTGTGACGTCCGAAGAGCCATGCTAGTATGTTGAATAAGGGGTATTTTGTGTGAATTGTTAAAGGTATACAAGTTATATTGTTTTATATTTTAAAATCATTTGTAACTTGTTACTAAACCTTTCAACAAAGCTTCTAAACAATTGATGATTTAGGTTGAAAAGTAAAATATGAATGATCGAATTTTGATGCTTTATTCGAAACCAAGCAGGAAATTTTGCCAATGAACTGGAGCATGATCATACTAATATGATGAGCAAAATGTGGTTTCATACATTCAATGGTTAAAAGTACAAGTTAGGCGAAACTGAAAGTTTGAAATGAATTGTACAAGTTTCAGTTTGCTAATTGATAAGGGAGTAGATAACATTGTAATAATATTTTTGAGCTGATTCTACTGTATTGATACTAGCTTCTTTGATTATCTAAACAAGTCTAGATGTTAAAATGCTTGTACTTTGGAATTCAGGTCCTATTTCTACACAAATATAGTGGTTTTATGGGGTTGGAAGCGACAATAACCGTTACACTGAGCTATACATTATCAACCGCGACCATGATTTATGCTCAATATCTATCCCGAGACCTTCCTGATCCTTCGATAGATCTCAAATACTTTGGAATCGGATTGTTCATGATCGGAATAAGTGGAAACTTTTACCACCATTACATTCTTGCTAACCTAAGGAAGGAAGGGGAAAAAGAGTACAAAATCCCTCAAGGAGGGCTATTTGACTTGGTTATATGCCCCCACTATCTGTTCGAGATTCTTGGATATGTAGGAATCTCTTGCATTTCACAAACACTCTATGCGTTTGCTTTCACGATTGGCACGATTTTTTATTTGACGGGAAGAAGTTGTGCCACGCGAGAATGGTACATTACAAAGTTTGGGGACAAGTTCCCTAAAGAGGTTAAGGCTTTTATTCCTTTTGTTCTTTGAATAGTTGGATGTATTATCTTTTGATATGTTTAGTCATAATGTCATAAACGAGAAACATGGTGTGTGTTTAGTCGGAGAAAATTGTAGAGATAATGTAACTGATAAACAAGAATGAAGTTGAAACAATAGAATCCAATTCCAATGAATTTTAATACAATACCTAATATTATTATGACCACTAGTTTTAGACCCCGTGCACGCACGGGGCTTTGGGTTTAATTTTTGTTAGATTTATTTTCAGACATTTACATATAAATCTTTCATGCTTTTTTTATTGTTGCAAATCGTTTTGTTTAGATGAATTTGTAAATGTTTCTTATAAAAAATGTGGTTGACTGATGGACATTTCCGATAAGCATTTCCGATAAGCATTTCTAATGGGTCTTTCTGATGAGTAAATTTGTTTCTGATGAGCATTTACTCTTTCTGATTACCAAATTCTGATAGGTCTTTATTGCTGATAATTCATAGGTTTATGTGTTCACTTAAATGCTTAACATTCATATTTGATTGATGTTTTATGACTTCACAAGCAAATCACAAACCCTACAAATCTTATCTTACTAAAGTATAATTACACCCGCATATATAGAACATATACAAAAATCTTAAATAAGCACTAATACCAATATCATCTTCTTTAGCAAAACTGTTGGCTTGTGATTTGATTGATTTTGTATACTAAGACCACTATATTGTTGAAGTTCAACATCACTGCTCTTCCCTGTGGCGTATGCTTTCTGTTGCGATTCGTCCCCAAGACTTGCAATCACCTGCATGAGACCACATCAAAAATCACTATATTAATTACAGCGACTTAATAAATCATCAATAGAAAAATCAACAATATACACTAAAACACAGTAAATTCACTAATCATTATCAAAAAGAAGGGGGAAAAAAGTTGAAGGCATTGCTGAAGGCACCATACCTTCTTACAGGCCTTGTTAAAGGCAGCAACGGCAAAGTTACCAACCACACTAACAATCGGATGATAAAACTCCAATTGACCTTATCGCTCCATGATAAAACTCAAACTTGGGATTTGTTACTTCAGAGTCGAGCTGCCAATTTAAAACTTGAAATAAATTCATATGTGTATAAACATCAAAACAAAAAGAGATGAAAAAAATAATATACATATAGTCCCCTTATCAAACTCCTTGAATTCCAGCCAGATTTTCTCCTCTTCTTCATTAGGGAAACTCTCCTCGGTTACAGCAAAGCAACGCACCATGCAAAGCATATCTGATGAAAGGGAATGCTAACTTATATAAGCATACCATACCAATAACAAAGACAAACTAATGAGCTTACTGGTTGACTTGTTATTTTAACACAATGAACATAAATCAATATGCAAACAGCCAAGCAGAAGAATATAAATGAATACTAATTTGTGGGCTACCAAGTGGTCGGGGGTGGCCAGATTGGAAATACAAAGTCTAGAATAAAGTGGGCCCTTTAGAGGTCTCTCCACAGTCTTACTTCCATTTACAGTCTCGCAATCATCGTTGTCCAACT
>JARVZY010007364.1:5000-15000 GCA_030686995.1 Artemisia argyi | reverse complement strand
TGGAATTTCCAGAATAATTGAAGAAACCTCTGACATTACTTGCGAATAAAAATTATTGTTGTGCCCCAATTGTTTAGAATCATTAACAGAAAGAATAAAATGATTCTGTTGATACATTCGAATGATTAAACGTTTCACAATTAGTAAGCTGAATTTATTGTCATAACCTACATTTTCCAACAAAATAGATCTATTTAAACCATGATCATGAGCAAGTACATAAATATACTCCTGAAAGATAAGTGGATATAAGAAAGAGTGTTGTTGAGATCTATCTAGCCCTAAATAGCTTTGGAATTTCTCCATTTGAAATTCTATTTAAATGAAAGGTAGAGGATTTTTGGGATTATAAATGATACATAGTGCGATACAGTCAAAACAAGGTATTATAGTACAAACCAAATAGATACCTCGGATACAGATAAACTTATCAACGGATTCTCTATCCTCTCTTTTTCCATTTAAATTTAAGTATTTATGTTCGTTTTCATTATAGGATAACAAGATGATTAGAAATCCTTTACTTTTTTCAACCTAATCGCTCTTTTGATTTTGGAAATTTTTTATCAATATACTGTTTCTTATACACATACGTTTCCATTATGAAATGGAGAATGATAATATTTAGGATTCATTAAAAAATCAGGAATACATTCCTGGGAGAAAGCCTTCCCGTATTGGGCACTAATATTTTTTTAACGTCTAATTAGATCGGGTAATCGTTCAAATTAAGAACGGAAGCTCGTTGCTTTTTCTTTCCCTAAAAAAAAATGAAATGAATTGAAGCTTTGGGGCCCTATCCATTTATTAATTCGACCCAACTTGAAATTGACTTTAGTTTCCTACCTTTCAATAAATTAAAGAAGGCTTTGTACCGAGCCGGAAAGAATAAAATATTCTCAAAACTCTTAATTGATACGACATGCTATTTTTTCCATTCATTCCCTTTCAGGATCAGTCGTGGTCTTCCAAACTTTACCGATGGTATGGACGAATCCCTCGCTTCATCTAAATGTGTAAAAGATCCTAGCCGCACTTAAAAGCCGAGTACTCTACCGTTGAGTTAGCAACCCAAATAGAAAAAGGGGTATGTAGATACAATCAGAATAAAAAAAAATTATTAAATCAAAGCATTAATCTACGAAATAAAAAATAGAAAAAAATTTCTAATCTATTTGGAACATAAAAATGACTAAATTAGATGAAAAAAAATTCCCGATCAAAATAAATAAAGAAATGTAAAAAATGCTAGACCATCCCCTATTTCTATGTTATACACTTTTTCAATCAAAAATCCGGGTATCAAATCCAACGAACCCATCATTTGAATCAACAGGTAAAAAAGAAAACCTATGGGACGGAAATAAATAGAACTGCTTATCACGATGAATTATATTTGTTCGATACAATGTTGTCAATATAAACGTTAAGAAAGGAATACGATGGAAAAAAAAAACAAGAACTTAAATTGAAAGAATAGTAAAAAAGGGACTTGTGTTGGATTGGCACTGCATATACATATATACTAAAAATTTTAGTTTAGATGGAGAATAAACAAAGAAGAAGTAGAAAAAGTATTTATGCAATCAAGAGTGTATTGAATCCATATAGAATAAAGAACTTCGATTCCTTGTTTCTTACTTGATATTAGAGGTCGAATGAAAACCATCCAATTGCAGGTAATGCCAAAATAGTTCTATTTTGTGAGGATGAATCAAATAAGGGTTTCCTTAGAAAAGGATTCTATCAAAAAAGATTCTATCAAAAAGGATTCTATAAAAACAATGATAACTAGATACGAATAGAAGAAGAAAAGAAGGAAATAAAAAAACATAGTATAGAAAAGATATCCAAAATGATATAGAAATCATTATCCTACCCTTATTTTTTATTTCCTTAATTTAATTGAATTTCATTTGATTAGGGCAAAACCTCTGCCTTTTTTAAAATATCCTGAACAGTTCCTGTAGGTTGAGCACCTTTTTCAAGGAAATAGAGAATAGCGGGAACGTTTAAATAAGTTTGATTCTTGATCGGATCATAAAAACCCACTTTCTGAAGATCTCTTCCTTCTCTTCGGGATCGAACATCAATTGCAACGATTCGATAGACGGCTCATCGGGATAGATGTAGATGAAAAAGAACCCCCCCCCCCTAGAACCGTATAGGAAGTTTTCTCCTCGTACGGCTCGAGAAAAAATGATGTTTTGTCTATGGATAAAATTAGAATTAGAATAAATAGAAAATCTGTAAAATGAATTATTCTATAATATAATTTCAAATTTCAATTTAACTCATAGTCATTTTTATTTAGCTGCGTTGCTGAAAAAAAATCATTTGTACTCATAACTCAAGTTCAATAATATAATAATAATAATTCTCAAATATATTAAAGATTTTTAAGATATTTTTTTATTGAGTGGTCTTTAACCCACCGTTTTTGTCTCGTTTAAAATTTATTTGGATTCTTTATTCGGATCCGTGAGACAATTGAAGTGGTGTTTCCTTGTTCTGGGATCCTTTATTTTTGTTTTAAATCATTGGGTTTAGACATTACTTCGGTGCTTCTTAATCCTTTCAAAATGGTAGCAACATACCCCTTTTGGGATTTCTTTCTATCAAAGAATCATACCGAGGTTGATTCATGCGCGATACACTGTCGATCGAAAAAGTTTTAGCCGTTCCAACAATTTTGAAAATTTGTTGGAATGGAATCCTTTCGATTTCTATATCGAAGATATACTTACGAAGTTGTTCCAATTTATTAATTGGCATTAACCCTAGATCGTTGCCCCTGAGAAATTAATAAATACTTTCTACTCGAGCTCCATCATGAACTATTTACATTAGAACCCAATAAAAAAAGAAGGGTTCTAGTAGAATAGAACAAACGACGTCGAGCCAAGAGCACCTTCATTCCTATATAAAATGGTGGATGTAACAATAAGAATCCACACCGGATCATGTCCTTCAAGTCGCACGTTGCTTTCTACCACATCGTTTTAAACGAAGTTTTACCATAACATTCCTCTAATTTGGAACCAGTATGGAATTGATTCAATTATGGAATCATGAATAGTCATTGGTTCAGTCGGTACAGAGACATAGTTATTTATATTTAATAGAGAATATCTACACAGATAATAAAGATTTTTCTGAATAAATTTTAGCAAAATGCCGTCTTTTTTTGTCTGAATATAACATTTTTCTATAAATCTCTATCTCAAAAAAATATCTAACAGAAATATTAAGAAATCCAAATATAGAAATAACATAACTAACAGAAATCGCACAAATAAAATAAATAAATAAATTCTATTTGACTCTGCCTCTTCAAGTGACTCAATAAGATAGACTGACCATTTTCAACTTCCCAACCTAGAAGGAATCATTACAAATCTTGATAGTTGAAAAAGTTTTCTACTTCTACATCATTCTTTGAGTCAAGTTTTACTCCTTTTTATTATCATAAAAAAGCAAGATCTCTCTTTCTTTTCAAATGGAATTGTCAATGATGCAAAGCAAATAAGCTAAATAGATCGAACAATAAAAAGAAATATCATTGTTAAATATTTAAATTTTCATATTTTAGGGATGCAATTTAGTTTTCACAAAAATGGAAACACTATTGTCACTGAAATAGGATAACCATACATACCTATAGGCTAAGCACTTCCTCGTTTTATATGTATTTTCATATTTTTTTAACCTGAGGTTAAGTAATCTTTTTCCAACTGTGATCTATGCCCCATTTTCTATGGGTCACAAAAGGGTTCAGTTACTTTTGCATGTCATTTGAACTCGATTTAGTTTGGTTTGTGAAAAAGTCAGATATGATTCCGCGAAGAATAAAAAAAGTCTATCCAAACCTTGAAACAGAACCTTGTTGAACAAAAAAGAAGTATTAGAATACAATGGATATGCTCTGGGACGGAAGGATTCGAACCTCCGAATAGCGGGACCAAAACCCGTTGCCTTACCGCTTGGCTACGCCCCATTTCTATTTTTATTGGATACTTATACTATTAAAGAATAATATTGGTATTAAGTGTTCGTCAATTCCAGTCCAACTATAGAAAATCTTTATTCTTTATAGAATCTATTATAGATTCGTGCTAGGATTTTGGCATGTGTATCTCTAGAATTAATTCAATGGAATTTATTGATCATTACATATAATTCAATTAAGATATTGTATGAAAGTATGATTTCTTCTATTCTCCTTTGAGAATCGGAGGATTTTTGATTGAGCGGAAAAAGAAGGATTTTTTGTCTACCTTACTTTACTTCATTTTTCCTTATATCAATAACTCAATCAAAATGCAATTATCTCGACGAAAAAAATGTCTGTTATGCTTAATATCTTTAGTTTGATCTGTCTTAATTCTGCCCTTTATCCGAGTAGTCTTTTCTTGGCCAAATTGCCCGAAGCCTATGCTTTTTTGAATCCAATCGTAGATGTTATGCCAGTCATACCCCTGTTCTTTTTTCTTTTAGCCTTTGTTTGGCAAGCTGCTGTAAGTTTTCGATAAGATCTTTAATACTATCCTAGAAAATTCATATTTATTCGAGAAAAATTATAACAATTGATAAGATCAAATAAGTCTGACAGTATGAACCTTCGATTCAAACATTGAAATTCTCGGATAGCCACGAGACGCCCTATTTCCTGATTTTAATCCTTTTTACGGCGAAATACCTTATTAGCTTCGGGTCCCTTACAATATCTAATTTGGGTATGAAAGTGATTTGTGGTAATCAAAGACTCTGATTACAAATTTCAACTTCATTTGAATTTCTGAACATTCTTTTCTATTTCTAGAATTCTTTTCTTGGTGTCAAAATAGGATATGTGATATACAAATGGAGGATCTATTGTCTTTTCTCGTTTTTCTTTTTCAAAAAATGATCTTGGAGGTTGTGTAATGCTTACTCTCAAACTTTTCGTTTATACAGTAGTAATATTCTTTGTTTCTCTCTTCATCTTTGGATTCCTATCCAATGATCCAGGACGTAATCCTGGACGTGAAGAATAATTTTTTTGTTTTTATTGCTTGATTTTATAATTTTCTTAAGATTTTTTTTAGCTATTCCACACATTTAACAAGGAAAAAATAAAAAGGGGTTTGCAAAATTTGAAAGAAAAAATGGAAACTCATCAACGGAAACGGAAAGAGAGGGATTCGAACCCTCGGTACGAATAACTCGTACAACGGATTAGCAATCCGCCGCTTTCGTCCACTCAGCCATCTCTCCCAATTGAAAAAGATAATTACTATGTTACATTACACATCAAGTAAGGATTAAAGAAAGTATTTCTTTCACATTCTTTATCGTTATTATATAATTAGCAATTCAATTTAGATGCTCGAAAGATCCAAATAGAAAGATAAATAAAGAACACCTTCTTTCTTTTATTTTGTTCGAAGTGCCTTTTGGGCCTGGCCCGGTCAATACCCAGCCAGGCCTTTTTTTGTTCCAACGAATTCCCTTTATTTATAGGCAACATACTATAATATAAATAGCCAATTTGGTATCTGTATAAGAATATCCGTTCTGGGGTTTACATATACCTATAATTTTTGTTATAATGGAAATTGAGAAGGATTTTTGATTAAAAAAATAAATTAAGTATGTATCAAAAAATTTTTGCTTATTCTTATGTCATTAGGCAAACCAAAATTGATATTCAAATCCAAGAATAATTCACGAATTGTCAGTCAATAAATAGTTAATGGTTCCCATAAATTTAGGCTTTTTGAGTGAAAATATACATTTGATTTTTCAATATAAAAGTGAGTGGAAGTTTGTGTGTTTTGAGATACTATACAATCAATCGAAGGGGCAGATCAAATACAATCAAAAGGGGAAAAACGGTTTCTTTTCTAATTTTTTCTAAATTTAGAAAAAAGGATTAAAAAGGGATGCAAGTACAATAAACTCAAGTTTACTAATACAACTCAAAAAGGGAAATTTTTATCCTATTGTGTATCGTTTTGGCGGCATGGCCGAGTGGTAAGGCGGGGGACTGCAAATCCTTTTTCCCCAGTTCAAATCCGGGTGCCGCCTCATCAACAAACGAATCGAAATCTCTTGTTCTGTTCCGCTATTTTTTTATGTTCTGGGGATTTTGTAAAAGATTGGAAATCTTTGAATCTAAAATTCAAAGAAAGATTATAATGGTCGAAGCAAGACTTCCAGATTCTCTTCTACTGCTAATGTAATGTCTATTGATTGGGTCTTGAATTACATTGGATAACCGGCCGAGAATTCCACTACTAGTTGGGAAAGTACTTTCTATACTGTAATCTACATATATAGACTCGCGAGAATCTCTGAGTGTTCAGGCATTCAATCACTATTAGATTGAGATTGGATAGATAATTTACCTTTTATAGAAAATAAAAAAAAAAGCCCAAAACAATTTTTACCCCTCGTCAAGAGTATAATATACTATATCCCAACTCCTTCAGAGAGACAATCGGGAAAGGGTACGGATTATAAATCATATAGGAATTTTTAAAATCCATTTATTTGATTGATTCATCAATAGTGTTCGCCCAGAATCCCTTTTTGACTCTGGACCATTCATTCTACTATTATTAGTGAGCAATAATGGAATAATTCTATCATAGAGATAAGGGACATAATTCACATGGATATAGTAAGTCTCGCTTGGGCTGCTTTAATGGTAGTCTTTACTTTTTCCCTTTCACTCGTAGTATGGGGAAGAAGTGGACTTTAGAAGCACTCCTAATTTAGTTGAGAAATGAAAAGGTATCAATTGTTTTATAGATCGTTCTGCAACGCATTCTTTATTTAAATTGAAATAATTTTCAAATAAAAATATCTTCATTTCGAAATTCCATTAGATTCTAGTGGAGAAATGTATTCTATAACAGTAAAACAATTATTTCAGATTCATTGGAAGTTTTCAGATTCATTGGAATATAAATATATATATATATATAAATGTATGAAAGAAAAGATTGGGTCCTACGTCAATTCCAAATATGGATTAATAACTACATATATTGAATTGAAGATTGAAGATAGAAGCTAATATAGCATACCCTTTTTATTAGAAAGTCAAGTACAACTTTATACACTACTATAACACTAATAGAGAGTATGGTAAGTAATAAAGCAATTTCTTACTTACCATACTCTCGGATCTCATAGAATATCGCCGATTATAGCCCCTTGATTTCAGCAAAAATAGAATACTTTTCTTTTGATTTCTTCAAAGAATTCAGAAGTCGAGTTTCATTTAAAGTAATTAATTAATTATTTTGACTTACTGTTTTTACGTAAATTATAAGTAGAAAAGCAGTAGGAACTAAAATGAACAGTGCAGTAGCAATAAATGCAAGAATATTTACTTCCATAATCTCATCGTTTTTTTTTATTTCACAATACAATAACTCGGGATTTAATCCCATAGAGATGATAAATCTTTCACCTGTCAATTCAATGAATGCATTACCTATCGATGATATTGAATCGGATCAATATCATGAATAACAATATCTGAGCTATTAAATTAATTAGTCGTGGAGAATTAATAGTATATAACATATGAAGATCTTTTATCCATACCGAATCCAAGATAGGATTCCCGGACCAATCAAAAATTCCTTTATTTATCCTTCTTTTCTGTTCTTTCTTTTCTATAACCTACCTTAGGTCTTCCTTCTAGAACCATCAAATGAAGTATAATCTAACCCGTCCGTTTCCATTAACTACAAAACCCCACCAACAAACAATACAAGCGAAGTGGAAAAAGACAGGAATTAGGTTTTAAATTTTAGTGATCCTCTTTTCTTTGGAAGACAAAACAAAGAAGTATGAGAAAGACGAGTCGCGGCCGAAAAGATGAAATATTCTGTCAACTTCACTATTTTAGTTATTTTCATTTTATTTTAGGGTGTGTTCTTTCTTCGAGAGAATCCTGAAAAAAAAAAAATAGAGGGAAACCCCTTCGGAATTCAATTATTCTCTCTGTCCCTTCATTTCACAGAAAATGGAGAGGCGAATTGATGTACTTATTGGATCCGTCGGGACTGACGGGGCTCGAACCCGTAACATCCGCCTTGACAGGGCGGTGCTCTAGCCTATTGAACTACAATCCCAGGGAAATAAGAAGAGATCTAGCAGAAAATTTAGATTCTTTTTTTTATTCTCTTGTCTTGTATCAGGTATTTCTTAAGAACAAGAGGGTTATACCATCTGATAGTAGATTGGCGAATTGTTGGGCCGAGCTGGATTTGAACCAGCGTAGACATATTGCCAACGAATTTACAGTCCGTCCCCATTAACCACTCGGGCATCGACCCAACGCCTAATTCATTTTAGACGTTCCATAATCAACTTCCTTTCGTCTCCCAAGTAGACTTGACAAATACATATCACTTGAAATCAAATATAACATTTGATATAAAATAGAAAGTCTCTTCTGAGTAGACTAATAGAAGGACTTGACAAATACGGATCACTTGATAGAAAATCCCACTCCTATAGTCTTTAGTCTTGGTATACCCCCAGAGGGACTTGAACCCTCGTTTTCTCCGTGAAAGAGAGAGGTCGTAACCACTGGACCATAGGGGCCTATGCCACCTTCATTCATAAATCAACTAGAAATAGGTAATAAGACAAATACCATAGGTAACTAAGGCCACCTTAACTTAATATAACTCAGGCCTGGAGCCGCCTTTAGGATTTAGGTGATGCATAGTATATAAATAAAAGGGAAAAACTCGTTAACTATTCTGAGGATTAATGGTAATCAAACTTTACCATTAAACTATACAATCTTGAAACTTGATTTCATTGGTCTTTCTCGTCTTTATCTTTCTGATTCCCAAAGGGTTATGCGTTGGATCCAAGATCCTTCACTCCGCAGTAGATTCAAGGTGGTTTACCAAACTATGATTTGTTCGGTCAAATTATATTGAGCCCTAAGTCATACTGTCAATTAACGACACGACAGGACAGGACAAGAGGGCAATAAAAGAAGAGAGAAGACGGAGATCTAGATTAGCTATACCCGCGTTAATAATAATATAAGTTAATAAATACAACATTCATACAGTTTTCTGGTATTCAATATTGAAGTAGATTAGAATATCTATGCCGTTATTATACATTATAATATAATTAATAAGTTTTGATATTATCAATCCCAAAGCATTGTAAGCCTAAGTGGGAGAATTGGGTTTCTAGGACTGTTTTATCAATTCTGTTTCGGTTGCATCTCTTAAAAATGACAATTAATTCAAGTTCAGTATAAATTTTTATTCCACCTATTTCATAGATTCCAGTCAAAGATTCATAGAATCCAAATTCCATCATTGCTAGATTTGATTTTGATGGATAATGCGCCAGCAAAAATGGTATTTTTTTTTTTTTTTTTAGAGAATTCGATATGGATGAATATAAATAACTGACAATTTCAAAATAATCCGGGATAGACGCAATGTCCACAATACCTGGATTTAATCAGATACAATTTGAAGGATTTTGTAGGTTCATTGATCAGGGTTTGACAGAAGAACTTTCTAAGTTTCCTAAAATTGAAGATACAAATCAAGAAATTGACTTTGAATTATTTTTGGAAAGATATCAATTGGTAGAACCCCTGATAAAGGAAAGAGATGCTGTGTATGAATCACTCACATATTCTTCTGAATTATATGTATCCGCTAGACTCATTTGGAAAAACGATAGGCGTAGGTATATCCAAGAACAAACAATTTTGATAGGAAAGATACCTCTAATGACTTCTCTGGGAGCGTTTATAGTAAATGGAATTTATAGAATTGTAATCAATCAAATATTGCAAAGTCCCGGTATTTATTACCAGTCAGAATTGAATGATAACGGAATTTCGGTCTATACCGGCACTATAATATCAGATTGGGGAGGAAGATTAGAATTAGAGATTGATAGAAAAGCAAGGATATGGGTTCGTGTGAGTAGGCAACAAAAACTATCTATTCTA
>JARVZY010007363.1:22500-23512 GCA_030686995.1 Artemisia argyi | reverse complement strand
CAGCGCCCAATACACCGGCAACTCCCATCATATGAAATGGGTTCAATGTCCAGTTATGAAATCCTTGAAAAAAGAGGATAAATCGAAATATAGCTGCTACACCAAAACTAGGCGCAAAGAACCAACCAGACTGACCTAGTGGATAAATCAGGAATACAGAAACAAAAACGGCAATTGGACCAGAGAATGCGATTGCATTATAAGGTCGCAATTGAACAGATCGAGCAAGTTCGAATTGACGTAACATGAAACCTATTAGTCCGAAAGCACCGTGGAGAGCAACAAAAGTCCACAGACCGCCTAATTGACACCAACGAGGTAAAATCTCCTTGTGCTTCAGGACCCCATAGTAATAACAAAGAATGTGCTAAACTATTAGCAGGAGTAGAAAACTGCGGCAGTTAAGAAATTGCAGCCTTCCAAATAGGAACTGGCTAATCCATGGGTATACCATGAAGTTACAAAGGTTGTACCCGTGAACCAACCCCCTACAGCAAAATAGGCACAAGGAAAGAGCAATAGGCCGGACCAGCCTACAAAAACGAAACGGTCCCTACGTAACCAGTCATCCATAATATCAAACAATCTTTTTCGTCTTTGGTAAATTTACCAAGGGCTATAGTCATCGTAATCCTCCTATTCAACTACTTCGACCATTTCCGAACACCTCATAGTATTTTTGGGGCATCCAAGGAGTCGATCATTTCTGCATGATTCTTTTTCTCGTGCACTACCCCCTTCCAATGGGTTTCGAAGATAAAATCCTTTATTGGACCATAAATTGCCGGGTAAATCCATGAATTCAATTTGATTATTCCTTCTTATTATTAAGCATCTGAATCATGAATTATCTTCTTATGACCCATGAATCCGATTGATTCGTTTTTTGAAAGAACTGGTCAAGGAAAAAGCAATCTCCTCGCCCACTACCGGTTGATCCTCAGGCCTGCCCCCCTGTTCTTCCATCAACTAAATGGATTCTTAGATCTTGTTCATGAGATTAAGAAAAAGA
>JARVZY010007363.1:7500-17500 GCA_030686995.1 Artemisia argyi | reverse complement strand
AGATTTGTTGCTAAAATATCGGTATTAAACCCGAAACTCCCGGCGGATGGCCATTGGCCCAAAGAAACGAAAGAATCGGTTACATTTTTCATATGATCTCCTCTATAGATAGACTAAAAAATCGAACAGAGTTCTTTTTGTATTACTTTGCCCTATATCTATATATTTCTAGTTTCCTACTTTCTAAATCGAATCAAAAATCTATTAGATTTAGAAATATTGAATTACCTTCTTGGTTGCAACCCCTCTTAAAAGGCCTACGAACACAAACGGGAAGGATGAAAGCGAGTTTGTATGCTAATTCCTCATCCGCAAATCAGCCCTTCCCGTGGGTTATTTTCTCAACGAATAAGTAATTCTAGGAATGAAATCTTTATATAATTCGAAAAAGCAAAGCACAAGTCCAAGGCAATAAAATATGAAAAATAAAAATTTTTCATATTTCTAATATTAAACAAAAGGATTAGCAAATAAAAGTGCTAATGCTACAACCAAGCCATAAATTGTTAAAGCTTCCATGAAAGCTAGACTAAGCAATAAAGTACCTCGTATTTTTCCCTCCGCCTCGGGCTGTCTCGCGATACCTTCTACAGCTTGACCCGCAGCAGTACCTTGACCAACTCCAGGTCCAATAGAAGCAAGCCCTACAGCCAATCCAGCAGCAATAACGGAAGCGGCAGAAATCAGTGGATTCATGATAAGTTCCTCGTACCAAAAAAAAAATGGTTAATGATACATTCAACCAATGAACTATGACTTAATTATTCGATTGCTACGATTCATCCAGTCAAAGTAACTACGAACTTCGAATTCAAGTAATAACATTCTTGAATTATCAAAACTACTTTGATATCTCTTTTTTAGTTTCTCTCGAGAAAGTCTTTGTGAATCCATACAACTTTAGTTTTTCCGTTTCTTTGTCCCGAACCGCTCTTTGACTTTGAATTCTTCGATTTTTTTATTGACTTCATCTTCAACTCACAGTCACATATGAGACAGAAGGACTTCTATAGAATCCCCATCTACACTCATATTCGATTAGTAGGGAAATTTAGATATATCTTTAGCTCGTATATAACTAGTCAATATCTAATATCACATATACATGTCTTTCTTCCACAATGTAAACCCACTCTTTCTTCATCTTGAATGCAATCGGATTTAATAAGGATGCGTCTAACCCTTGACAAGAGTTAACTTATCGCCATTCAATTCCATATACCTAGTTCGACCTTCCCTCTACGAACCATTTATGAATCCCCTTTGTTATAAATTTTCCTTTCCCTTCCCCCTTGTTTATCATTATCCTGCAACCTAAATTGATAAGATAATCAATGGATAAATTCATTGGGCCGAATCGTTACATAGAAATTAATTTGATTGATCTAAGTTCATATAATTGATTATTTATTAATATTTTCGTTTGGTCAATCGTTGAATAAAATCAACTCAAAAGGCGAATCGTTTGATAGAACATCCTTTTTATTTAATAACACGTCGTAATATCGCAAGACTTCTTAGTCAAATTAGGAGTCCAAATAGTGAATATTCGGATTGGATGACCAATCTAAATTGAATATTCATTGAGGGGAAGGTTTTATTATGGTATAAATGGACCAAATGGGAATTTTAGGAAAAAGATCTTTGAGATCTCTTTCCTTTTTTTCTACTCTAATATCAATATTGTAATCTTTATTGTAATCTTTTTTTCTATTACTCGAGATCGTATATAGTGTAGTTGTATATTTTTATTCCCTAAGTAAATTTTTTTAGCCATGCACACATTGCCTTAGATTAAACTAAAAAAAAAAAAGACTATTTAGAAAACTAGTCAATGGTGGCCTTCCATGGATTCACCTATATAAGCCGCGGCTAAAGTTGCAAAAATAAGAGCTTGAATACCACTTGTAAATAATCCAAGGAACATGACAGGGATAGGAACCACCGAAGGTACTAAAGAAACAAGAACAACAACTACTAATTCATCAGCTAATATATTTCCGAAAAGTCGAAAACTAAGTGATAGGGGCTTTGTGAAATCTTCTAAGATGTTAATAGGTAAAAGAATTGGAGTTGGTTGAATATATTTCCCGAAATAACTTAATCCTTTTTTGCTAAGACCCGCATAGAAATATGCCACTGACGTGAGTAAAGCCAAAGCAACAGTAGTATTTATATCATTCGTGGGTGCGGCTAACTCCCCATGAGGTAATTGTATGAGTTTCCAAGGTAAAAGGGCGCCTGACCAATTAGAAACAAAAATAAATAGAAACATAGTTCCAATAAAAGGAACCCAAGGACCATACTCCTCTCCAATTTGAGTTTTACTCACATCTCGAATAAATTCAAGGACATATTCGAAGAAATTCTGACCACCGGTCGGAATGGTTTGTGGGTTCCGAACGGCTAGAGCGGCTGAACCTAATAAGATAGCAATTACAACCCAAGAAGTAATAAGTACTTGGCCGTGGACTTGGAAACCCCCGATTTTCCAATAAAAATGTTGGCCTACTTCCACACCGGATAGATCATATAATCCGTTTAGTGTGTTGATGGAACATGATAGAACATTCATATTGCCCTCTGACAAAAATAGAACTTTAAACAAAATTATTTTGATTCAACCATCTCTTTCTCGACTTGACTACTTGAATCGTATATTTTGAATACCAACTAATCAAATTATATTCCTTGTTATTTTTATCTCTTTTTTGAGATTAAGAAATAGTAACCGATTCGATAAATCTATGAAGGTTCCGAAATGAAATAAGTTATTTATCTTATTATTAATCACGGATTTCTTATATAGCCAGAACGTCCCTCACAAATTGCAAATACTAATTTGTTAAGAATTAATCGGATTGAAGATATAGCGTCATCATTCGCTGGAATCGAAATGTCTGCGAGATCAGGGTCACAATTTGTATCGATTAAACAAATTGTTGGAATTCCCAACGTGATACATTCTTGAAGGGCCGTATATTCTTCGTGCTGATCAACGATGATTACAATATCGGGTAACCCTGTCATATATTTAATCCCGCCCAGATATTTTTGCAAATGAGATAATTGTCTTTTCAACATAGCCGCATCTCTTTTCGGAAGACGGTTGAGTCCCCCTGTTTTTTGTTCGGTTCTCAAGTCTCTAAACTTATGAAGTCTCGTTTCTGTAGTGGACCAATTTGTTAACATACCACCGAGCCATTTTTTATTAACATAATGACACCTAGCCCTTATTGCAGCCCATGCTACTGAATCAGCTTCTTTATTTTTAGTTCCAACAATTAAGAATTGTTTTCCCTTACTTGCTGCATCAAAAACCAAATCACAAGCTTCTGATAAAAAACGAGCAGTTCTAGTAAGATTTATAATATGAATACCTTTACGTTTTGCAGAGATATAAGGTGCCATTTTAGGATTCCATTTCCTAGTACCATGGCCAAAATGAACTCCTGCTTCCATCATCTCTTCTAAATTAATGTTCCAATATCTTCTTGTCATTTCTCCCCACACTGCCTCCCCCCTTTGATTTGAAAAAAAAGCGAAGAGGTACCCTGAAATAAATAATTGTTCCGATGGAACCTTCTCTGCTACCGTAGATTGGCGTCGATACACAGTTCAAGCCATTATTCTTTTCTATTTGTTATTTTTTTATTACTATTATCAAATCAAATGACTGGACCAACGGATCCTTTTAAAAGAGAAAAGAAAGGGGTTAATCTGCTCTTATGGATCATTAAATCCTAAAAAAAAGATTGTTCTTGTGTATCATGGAAATTCTTTGAAAGGCAAGAATCTAATAATTTTCTATGGTAAAACAAAATATCTTTCATTTCCCCCTCTAATAGATTCTTTTTTTGGGGTTCAAAGGCAATGTTGTTAGGAATGTTGTTAGGTTCGTTTGATGGTGTTTTGAAGCCGCTACCAACAGGTATCATCCCCCCCAGAACAACGTTTTCTTTCAGGCCTTTCAACCAATCGATACGCCCCAGGAGAGCTGCTTTTGCTAAAACCCGAGCGGTTTCTTGAAAACTCGCTTCGGATATGAAACTTTGAGTATTCATAGATGCTCTTGTTATTCCCAATAAGACGGCTTGGTAACAGATCGCTTCTTCCAAAGCGCGCCCCATTCGTTCCGCTCGCAACAATCCAATAAGTTCTCCGGGCGAAAAAACATTAGACATTTCATCTTCTGAAACCAATACTTTTGATGTTATTTGACGTACAATAATTTCTATATGCCGATTATGTATCTGCACCCCCTGGGATCGATAAACCTTTTGGACCTTATTAACCAAAGAGATACGACTTTGCACTATAGTTAGCTCAGCACCAATCAAGAATGCCCAAGGAATTCCAAGAATTCTTGTTATACATTTATTCCAACTCTCAATCCTTTTTTCGAGATTCATCGATATTGAATCAATTGAACGCACTTCTAACACCTGTTCCACTTTTGGAAGACCTTGGGTTATATCACCAGATCTGGATTTTTCATATATAAATGTAACTAATGTATCTCCTTCGTAAAGGATTTCCCCATAATGCCCATGAACAGTTGCTCCTGGAGTAGCCAAATAAGGCTTAGCCGATCGTATTACCACAGAGTCAACTTGAAGAATTAGAACTTGACCCGATTTTAAATGCGGTCCTTTTTTGGCTATACATACATTTTCACAAAGAAACTGCCCAAGACTAACGATTGTAGATGTCTCTTCACAATAATTGTAATGGAGAAAATACCAATTCAAATTCAATGGATTCAAAATGATGTTACTGCACGAATAGGGATTATAAATTTTACCATTTTCATCCAGTAAATAATATTTAAGTATTTGAAAAATCTGTTTTAAATTATCAAGTTGCAAATAGTTAGTTACCAAGATCTGATTATGGGTTATTAAATGGGAAAATAAATCAAAATTATAAATTGGAAAGCCTGTTCCTAAGGGGCCCAACGAATTCCTAATTGGAATGAGCAGGTCCTTTTTGATTGATTCTTTTATCACATTGGTTGATTTTACATCGTTGAATGGGCCTATTCGAGAACAATTAGATGATGACAAAATTATCAAAGATTGAGATTCCTTATTTCGATTCAATAACGTATGAATAGTTCCTTGATTTGGATTAAGGGATTCTTGAATCCTTGGCTTGGGATTGGAATAGGAATAAATGGAAGAAAACGGATTGACATTAGCGCGATCTGATCCATTCTCAGAGATCAATCCTGAACCCGACAGATCATTTCTTTTTCCGGTATACGAAATAGGGGACTTCGCTAAGTCGATTCTTAGAAAATCTCTAATCAAACCATTTGTCCTTATTTCAACAAAGGAAGCACAGGCCTTTTCGATCTTTTTGTCTTGGTCCCAGTTCAGCACTAAACAAGTCCGAACTAATTGAATATTTGTGTCCCAAATTTCAAGAATTGGGTCGTAATAAAGGATATAATTGACAACTCGAAGTTGTAGATTATCACTTTCCTGCAAGAGATCCGGCGGGAAAAGTCTTCCTAAATTTATACCATCTGTTTTTTTATATGGGACTACAGGTTGAACCAAAACAAAATAATTTTTTTCATACCTGGAAAGTTTCATTCGTTGGATATAGAGCCAATTTTTCAATTTTTTGTATTCTTTGGAATTCTGTTTTCCCCCTCCTGGTGGTATCAATCGGAATGCCTTATTTGTCTTTCCAGGAAAATGGATATCTCCAGAAAAGATTATCAGTTTAATTTTTTCTGCTTTTTTCTTCACTCGGACCAATCCGCCTACCCGACTTCTTCGATTTAAAGTTATTTGTGTATCTACCCCAATAATACTATTGTGCCGTACCATTATGGAAGAAGATTCGGCCAAAATGTGGACTTCCACGGGAATAAAAAAAAATGGATTTACTTCCTTTTGGTATTTTGGCCAAAGTACATTGACTCCTCGATATTCAATCAAATCCTCTTCGTTGACGATTGAATTAAGTTCTCTAGTCTCATATTTAGTAAGTCCCGAGCTCTTTCTTATATATCGAGGATCATCAAAATAAGCAAGAATACTATTTCTACGGAGAATACCATTTCTGGGGATTTCAATTGAGATACCCGAAGAAGGTATGAGTGGGTTCTCTCCTTCTGGAATCGATTCGAGTGGGATGATGACTCTATTTCTTCGCCTCTTTGCCAATAAATCAGAATTCCCCTCGAGAATGGACGGATATCTGAGATTCCAACGACCAGTACATGTCATTCGATTAAGTTCTGAATAATCAGGAATCCTATCTCCTTTTTGATTTTTACCAGAAAAATACGAACTAAAAAATTTGTGTCTAACTTGATTATTAGTTACTGAGGGGTTAGAAATATATCTTCGCTTAACAGAAAGAGAATAAGCGTTTATTTGATCTTGATCCTTATGGATCGAACAGGGGCCTGGACTGGATCTCCAGGGCTCCCCTAATAATATCCATAAATGACTTGTTTTTGGTAAGAGATGAATATTACCATATGTAAATTCAGGTGCATGGTACACATCGGTATTCCAGTGCATTTCGCCCTCTGAGTCAGAATAAATATGTTTTCGAACTTTCTCTTTCAAATTCAAAGTGGATGTTCTCGCGCGAATCTCAGCAATGACTTGTTCTGATTCTACATATTGATCATTTTGAACTAAAAGAAAACTTTTGGGCGGAATACACACATTGTGTATAATATCTTCACTCTCAATAGTTACATATAAGTCTCTAGAACATAGAAAAGCAGGATGTCCATGACGTGTACGTGTCGGATGAACCAAATCCTCGTTGAATTTTATTTTTCCATTAGAAGGGGCTCGCACATGTTCTGCAGTACCCCCTGTGAATACTCCGCCGGTATGAAAAGTTCTTAATGTTAATTGAGTGCCCGGTTCTCCAATAGATTGACCTGCAATAATACCTACAGCTTCTCCCAATTCGACCAGGTCGTCATGAGCTGGACTTCGGCCATAACATAATTGACAAATCCACGACGTACTCCTACAAGTAAAGGGAGTTCGAATAGAGATTGGTTGTGCTCTAAAAGTTATGAATCTATTGACAAGTCCAACTCCAATATCTTGATTTCTAGTAGCAATGCATCGCGAACCTATATATACATGATCTGCTAATACACGCCCAATTAATGTTTGGATAAAAATCCTGTCCGCCATCATTCCATTTCGAGGACTTACAGAAATACCTCGGACGGTGCCGCAATCTGTTCGACGTACAACAATGTGTTGAACTACTTCAACAAGTCTGCGCGTGAGATATCCTGCATCTGATGTTCGGATAGCGGTATCCACAACTCCTTTACGGGCTCCGTAACAAGAAATAATATATTCTGTTAAAGAGAGTCCTTCGCGTAAATTGCTTTGAATGGGTAAATCAATCATTTGCCCTTGGGGATCCGACATTAATCCTCTCATACCTACTAATTGATGTACCTGAGATGCATTTCCTCTGGCTCCCGAAAAAGACATTATATGGACTGGATTAAAAGGATCGGTCATCCGAAAATTAGGATTCATTTCTTGTCGCAAATATTCACTTGTGGCATACCAGATCTCGATCGATTGACGTAATTTTTCTACCGCGTGTACATTCCCATAATGATGGTGTTTTTCCAAAATAAAACTTTGTTGTTCAGCGTCTTGAACTAGCCATCTTTTAGAAGGTATTGTTAAAAGATCATCAATTCCTAATGAAATGGATGCGGCGGTAGCTTGTCGGAAACCCAGAGTCTTTACTTGATCCAGGATATGTGATGTATACTCCTATTCCATAGTGATCAATAAATCGACTAATAAGTCGTTTCATGGCAGTTCCGTCTATCATTTTATTGTGAAAGACCTGAGTGGGCCGTTCTGCCATCAGTACCTCCATATTGCGCTGAGTAGAATTTGACAATGGGTTTGAGTCAGTGATTGTAAAACTTCCTTTTCTAGATCTTGATTCACGTAGAAATTCCGCAATTGCAATTATAGTCCTAGTTAACCCGGTGAGACTCGAATTCCCCCTGGTAGCATAGAATTACAACAGCCCTGCCAAAACCCCTGTATGGCTTCTTCTATTTCTCGATAAAGAGAAATATGACCGAGAGTGGTTCGAATATATATATAAAGAATTTCTTTTTTTATACTTCTTACTATTAGATAGTGTCCATAAATCTCATAATAGGTCCCCAAAGATTCATAGTGAATTTCGATGGGAGTTTCTCTTGCAGCAATAACGCGTTGATCTAGTCGCCACCGCAGCCACAAGGGACTACCTAAATTGATGCGTTTTTGCCGATAAGCTCCAATTGCATCATAGGCATTAGAAAAAAAAGGTTCTTTTTTTTTTGTATACTTATAGTTATTATCTTCATTTTGATAGTTTATACGATTACATGGATTATACCTATTTACACAAATACCCCGACGATTTCCACTCGTTAAGAAATAGAGTCCACTAAGCATATCTTGAGTTGGTGCAGAAATGGGATCTCCAATAGTTGGAGACAAAAGATTCATATGAGAAAACATAAGTAAACGTGCCTCTGCTTGAGCCTCCAAAGATAAAGGCACATGAACAGCCATTTGATCCCCGTCAAAGTCTGCATTGAAGCCCTTACAAACTAATGGATGTAAACAAATAGCACGCCCTTCCACTAAAATGGGCAGGAATGCCTGTATGCCTAATCTATGCAGAGTAGGCGCTCTATTCAGCAATACAGGATGGTCATCCAGAATTTCCTGAAGTATTTCCCATACAATCGGTTTTTTTTTTCGAATTTGACTTTTAGCAACTCCGATGTTCGAAGCAAGATGTTTTCTAATTAGGTCACGAATTACAAATGCCTGGAAAAGTTCTATTGCTATTTCGCGAGGCAATCCACATCGATGTAATGAAAGTGAAGGGCCCACGACAATCACTGACCGCCCTGAATAATCAACCCGTTTACCAAGCAAAGTCTCGCGAACTCTTCCTTCTTTGCCTTCAATTACATCTGAAAGAGACTTGTAAACTCTATTATGATCATCCCTCATCGGTTGTCCGCAGATTCCATTATCAAGAAGTGCATCCACGGCTTCTTGCAGCAATTTTTCCTGAGATATTATTAATTCTTCTGGCGTAGCTATACTTGTTGTTAATAGATCTGTAAGAGTATTATTCCGATAGATAATTCTTCTATAGATTTCATTAATATCCGAGGTCACTAGTTTATCCTCATCTATATGATAGATTGGTCTCAACTCAGGAGGAAGAACTGGTAATAGACGCAAAACCATCCATTTTGGTTCTATATTTGTTCGAATAAAATGCTTAGCCAATTCCATGCGTCTAAGCAAAAAATCTTTTCTTCTTCCAACTTTTCGATCTTCCCATTCATTCCCTGTGGGTTCTTCTTCCTCCAATTCTTTCCATTCTATCAATGAAGAATCTATAATACTTCGTAAATCTAGATTGGCTAATTGTTGTCTGATAGAGCCCCCCCCGGTAGACATCTCTCGATTTCGAAATGTATCGAAGCTCCGGGTAGTAAAAAAAATGGGGATCCTGTATTTCCAGGGTTGGATTTCGTATTCCAATAAACCCCGTAATCGTAAAAAAGTGGGTTTTTTATCTATGGGCCTAGCAAAATAAAAATTGGGATAGGATCTCCCCCCCTCAAAATCGGACGTGAAAGTTTCCTTTCATCCGGCTCAAGTAGGTCAAAGAAAAAGAAAGGAGTTCTCGCTTTCAAATTTCAAATTATATAAAACTCCAAAAAGATCTACTCCTTACTCAAGTTTCCAGTGAAGACCAAGCAAAACTTCATTTATTCCGTCTTCTTTATTATTTTTATTTAGATTTTATGAATTCCTTAATTCAATTATGCCATAAATGAAATGTGAAATTCTTGAGTAGTCTACTTCCCCTTGAATGATGAATCCCGTAATTCTTAATTAAAGAGAGTACCGTGGAATTCATAAGGAATTTACTTGTCTATGTACTGTTCCATTCG
>JARVZY010007363.1:0-2500 GCA_030686995.1 Artemisia argyi | reverse complement strand
CGTATTTGTCAAGTCCTTCTATTAGTCTACTCAGAAGAGACTTTCTATTTTATATCAAATGTTATATTTGATTTCAAGTGATATGTATTTGTCAAGTCTACTTGGGAGACGAAAGGAAGTTGATTATGGAACGTCTAAAATGAATTAGGCGTTGGGTCGATGCCCGAGTGGTTAATGGGGACGGACTGTAAATTCGTTGGCAATATGTCTACGCTGGTTCAAATCCAGCTCGGCCCAACAATTCGCCAATCTACTATCAGATGGTATAACCCTCTTGTTCTTAAGAAATACCTGATACAAGACAAGAGAATAAAAAAAAGAATCTAAATTTTCTGCTAGATCTCTTCTTATTTCCCTGGGATTGTAGTTCAATAGGCTAGAGCACCGCCCTGTCAAGGCGGATGTTACGGGTTCGAGCCCCGTCAGTCCCGACGGATCCAATAAGTACATCAATTCGCCTCTCCATTTTCTGTGAAATGAAGGGACAGAGAGAATAATTGAATTCCGAAGGGGTTTCCCTCTATTTTTTTTTTTTCAGGATTCTCTCGAAGAAAGAACACACCCTAAAATAAAATGAAAATAACTAAAATAGTGAAGTTGACAGAATATTTCATCTTTTCGGCCGCGACTCGTCTTTCTCATACTTCTTTGTTTTGTCTTCCAAAGAAAAGAGGATCACTAAAATTTAAAACCTAATTCCTGTCTTTTTCCACTTCGCTTGTATTGTTTGTTGGTGGGGTTTTGTAGTTAATGGAAACGGACGGGTTAGATTATACTTCATTTGATGGTTCTAGAAGGAAGACCTAAGGTAGGTTATAGAAAAGAAAGAACAGAAAAGAAGGATAAATAAAGGAATTTTTGATTGGTCCGGGAATCCTATCTTGGATTCGGTATGGATAAAAGATCTTCATATGTTATATACTATTAATTCTCCACGACTAATTAATTTAATAGCTCAGATATTGTTATTCATGATATTGATCCGATTCAATATCATCGATAGGTAATGCATTCATTGAATTGACAGGTGAAAGATTTATCATCTCTATGGGATTAAATCCCGAGTTATTGTATTGTGAAATAAAAAAAAACGATGAGATTATGGAAGTAAATATTCTTGCATTTATTGCTACTGCACTGTTCATTTTAGTTCCTACTGCTTTTCTACTTATAATTTACGTAAAAACAGTAAGTCAAAATAATTAATTAATTACTTTAAATGAAACTCGACTTCTGAATTCTTTGAAGAAATCAAAAGAAAAGTATTCTATTTTTGCTGAAATCAAGGGGCTATAATCGGCGATATTCTATGAGATCCGAGAGTATGGTAAGTAAGAAATTGCTTTATTACTTACCATACTCTCTATTAGTGTTATAGTAGTGTAT
Source organism: Artemisia argyi (assembly GCA_030686995.1). Classification (NCBI taxonomy): domain Eukaryota; kingdom Viridiplantae; phylum Streptophyta; class Magnoliopsida; order Asterales; family Asteraceae; genus Artemisia; species Artemisia argyi. Next base: position 1,114 of record JARVZY010007363.1, on the reverse strand, counting down.
AAAGTTGTACTTGACTTTCTAATAAAAAGGGTATGCTATATTAGCTTCTATCTTCAATCTTCAATTCAATATATGTAGTTATTAATCCATATTTGGAATTGACGTAGGACCCAATCTTTTCTTTCATACATTTATATATATATATATATTTATATTCCAATGAATCTGAAAACTTCCAATGAATCTGAAATAATTGTTTTACTGTTATAGAATACATTTCTCCACTAGAATCTAATGGAATTTCGAAATGAAGATATTTTTATTTGAAAATTATTTCAATTTAAATAAAGAATGCGTTGCAGAACGATCTATAAAACAATTGATACCTTTTCATTTCTCAACTAAATTAGGAGTGCTTCTAAAGTCCACTTCTTCCCCATACTACGAGTGAAAGGGAAAAAGTAAAGACTACCATTAAAGCAGCCCAAGCGAGACTTACTATATCCATGTGAATTATGTCCCTTATCTCTATGATAGAATTATTCCATTATTGCTCACTAATAATAGTAGAATGAATGGTCCAGAGTCAAAAAGGGATTCTGGGCGAACACTATTGATGAATCAATCAAATAAATGGATTTTAAAAATTCCTATATGATTTATAATCCGTACCCTTTCCCGATTGTCTCTCTGAAGGAGTTGGGATATAGTATATTATACTCTTGACGAGGGGTAAAAATTGTTTTGGGCTTTTTTTTTTATTTTCTATAAAAGGTAAATTATCTATCCAATCTCAATCTAATAGTGATTGAATGCCTGAACACTCAGAGATTCTCGCGAGTCTATATATGTAGATTACAGTATAGAAAGTACTTTCCCAACTAGTAGTGGAATTCTCGGCCGGTTATCCAATGTAATTCAAGACCCAATCAATAGACATTACATTAGCAGTAGAAGAGAATCTGGAAGTCTTGCTTCGACCATTATAATCTTTCTTTGAATTTTAGATTCAAAGATTTCCAATCTTTTACAAAATCCCCAGAACATAAAAAAATAGCGGAACAGAACAAGAGATTTCGATTCGTTTGTTGATGAGGCGGCACCCGGATTTGAACTGGGGAAAAAGGATTTGCAGTCCCCCGCCTTACCACTCGGCCATGCCGCCAAAACGATA
>JARVZY010007362.1:0-23515 GCA_030686995.1 Artemisia argyi | reverse complement strand
GTTTGTTTCTTAAAAAATATATTTGGGGTTTCCCCTTACACTTATCTTTTGCGAAATACCCTTGGATGAAGTTAAGACTAAGCCAAACAACAAAATAAAGCATTTTCACCATTTTAGTCGAAACATGATCTACCAACAATAAAAATAAAGCATGCATACGGAAACAAATAACAATCAAACAAACAAACAAATAAATAAATAAAGCTTTGTTCGAGTCACGAGTCTGACTCTACCCTTATTTAACGGAAATAGGGGAGGTTTTCCCTACACTTTGAATTAAGTGCGGGTGGAAGTAGCGATACACACCCCTAGGGTGGAAATATGCCTCGTGAGGAAAGTGTGGTGGATGAATTATATGCTCAAAGGGGTGTGCTCCTATCATCATAACCTTACCAAATTCAATCGGGTTAGTGGGTGGATTAAGATTTTCTCCTAGAAAGGGATCATTTTCTATCAACTTCAAGAGACTACTAGTTGGGGACCCATCTTGACCTAATAAACCCGGTTTAAACCCATAATGTTTCTTGTGATCAATCATAAATGGGTGATGTAAGCATGTAAGGTCATTTTCCACTCCTATATTGGCTTCCTCTCTACAAGGCTTACAGTCCACTACCTTTATCCTAAGACTACCCGGACTACATGGGTTGATGGGTGGGTCGACTCCTCTTTTGTCTCCTAGATGTATATCTAAGGACGGAAAGTTGTGTGAAGATATAAGTTCCGGTTCATCAACACTAGGTAATTCCCTACAACTAAGAGTAAGGTTATCACTACAAGTATTCAAACCTATATCCTCTAGTGGTGTTTGGTAAAAGGGTTCTACCTCTATTAGGGCTCCTATAGTCTCTTCTACTTCTTCCGGGTAAGTCACGGGTGGTGTGTATTCCTCAAGTGATGGTGGGAGTTGTGGGGTACTTTGTAGGATTGTGTTATTTACCTCTTCCTTCCTTTTCTCAACATCACCTATATCCTCATCACATGTTTTAGTAGAATCTAACCTAAACATGTTTCTAAGTATCTCAAATCCTTCTCTAGCCATTTCAAGTTCTAAGTCAGATTCATAAGAACCTTCCTCAATAACTTGATTACAATGTTCAATTTGCCTAAAGGATTCATCTTTTTGCTCAATATGATCATGTTCGGCTAAATCCTCCTTAATTGTTTCCTCAACTTGTGATGTATACAAACCCATCAATTCATTGAACTCATGGTTCACGGTTAGGAGGCTTTCCTCCAAATTTTTCCAAAGGGTCTTACTAAAAGGAATTGATCCTAACAATGATTGATTAATATAGACCACACATGCGCATAACTCATCAAACCGATCAAACTTTACAATCATCTCTTCTTGTATATATCTAAGATCACTTAAAAATTCATTGGAACAACAAGAAGCAAATCTATCCGAATAAACTAATTGTTCCTCTATAGTTAATGATCTAAAGGGAATTTCATCCGCCATGAAGACAAATGAAAATAGTTTTACAAACAAAGGGCACAAAGAAAAAGATAGACTAAAGAGAACCTAAAAATAAAAATAAAATCTTACTAGAAAGGAATCTAGCAAGTAGACCTAATAAAAAGAAATCCTAACCTAGACAATAACTATTCCCCGGCAGCGGAGCCAAAAACTTGATGCGTGGGAATTGCACCAGGCTTTACCTCTCGAGGGATCTCGAGAAGCTTACAGCCCCCACCAGGCAGTGTACCTGATCGTTGTAGTATAGTATAGTGACAAGTACCGGGGGATTGATCGTTCAACTTGGGAATAGTGTCGCTAGGATTAGAAAAACTAAAGACTAGGTCTAAAGACGAGGGATGATTCTTTTTGTATTTTTATGTTTTTAGAAAAGCAAATAAAAATCTCGGTTTTAAGAGGAGTGGGCGGAATTAGTTGCTAGTCAACTAACCCAATAACTAAAGATGCAATCAAAATAAAATACTAAAAATGAAAATAAACTAAGTTAAGATAGTGGTGTGAACAAATATATGGGAGAATTGTGTTTACTTAGGTTTCACTACTCCCTAGATATCTTTTACAGGTTAATTAATTGTTACAGTTGCGTGGATGACGGATTGTATTCCTTAATACCATTCATGGGGTGGCGTACTTACTTCCCAAATCCTATAAGCTCTTATTTCACTCCTATGTCGAGCCGGCTAAGAAGCTCCTACCATGGGATCACTAGAATTCGCTCATGCATTAAATACAATCATAAAAACCTAGTGCACATCGGTTCATGTTTCTTAAGACGTTCAAGCAAGTTACACAATGGAGATCTACCAGTTTTCTTAAGCCTAACATTGAAATCATTCATCTATTACAACTATAAACAAGCAATCAACCTATAATTAACATCTAGGTTTCATTACATCTAAGCAAACACATGAAAGATCTAGCCTAGCATGTTGAAATCAAGACAAGCATAAGATATATTCAAACAACACATAGACATATTGAATGAATTGAAAGAGGACTTATCTTAATTGAACATGAAAGGTGTCAAGGGGTGAAAACCCTTGAAAATATTGTTACAAACGACCTAGGGTTTATTAGGTTCGACCCTAGTATTCTCCACACAAGTTCCTCCTTTAATGAATGAAAAATAGAAAAGTATATATAGATTTTGTGAGGTGACGGCGTCAAGAGTAAATGTCTGACGCTGTCATCTCGCCGCCAATAAAGTCCTTGGACTGCCTAGATCTGGGTTTGACGCCGTCACGTGTAGTCCATCTTCAGGCCGTCACCAAAATAACTCTTGACGCCCTTCTCTTGACGCCTTCAGGTTTTCTCTGGGTCATCATGGATTTTACTCCTAAAGCCGTCACAATTCCCTTCTTGACGCCGTCAGGTACTGTTCTCAGCATGGAAAATTAAGTCTTTGCTGTTTTCTTCACTTTTATGCTCCAAAAACGTCCAAAATGCTTCCTTTTCCAGAATTAACTCCCAAAGTACCTAAAATCACAAAAGGAATGATTTAAGGCAATATTTGATCAAATAAATTCAATTCCGGGCTTAAATGACCCCCTAAAAACGGTTAATTTTTCGCCTCATCAAACGCCATATTGTACATGTAATTAACCAAGATGATTAACTCGCCACCAGTGGATATTGCCTTTATCCAACAAAACCGTGTTTTCCATATCCCTACACCTAACGTTATAACCCTTTAAAAGACCTCTTCGATAGTTTATCCTAGGTGCTTACGCCAAGTAGTGGAGGTTTGATCCTTTCCCAAGCCTATGGTAATCTATTTGCTATGACAGGTAGTGAGAAATGTTTTCCATTTCCATATTGTGATATATACTTTATTACACCCGAGAGATGTGAGTATCTAAACACTATTTGTGAGGTGCTAGTATATGACCTCCGTGCTTGTTTTTGGTTTTTAGTGGAACGATTATTTGTTGTAATTACTTTTATATTAGTGTTAAATGACCCCTAACTTGTATTTTGATTGGAATAAAAGCGCATTTGCTTGAGGACAAGCAAATCTCAAGTGTAAGGGTATTTGATGAGGCAAAAAGTGTACCGATTTTAAGGGGTCATTTAAGCCCGAATTCGAGATTATTTGAATAATTATTGCCCTAAATCATTCAATTTTTTCATTTTAGGTACTTTTAGAGAGAAATCTGGAAAAGGAAGCATTTTGGATGTTTTTGGAGCATAAAAGTGAAGAAAACGGCAAAGTCTTAAAATTCCATGCTGGAACAGTACCTGACGGCGTCAAGCTTCTACACGTGACGGCGTCAAGAGTTATAAAAGAGGTGGATGTGGAACTTATAACGTGACGGCCCAGAGAGTTTTCAAGCTTATTGGCCTGACGGCGTCACCAAGGCCATCAGGGTCCAAATACTAGTGACGGCCCAGAGTAATTTCCTACATGACGGCGTCACAATTGGATCTAGGCAATACGATTTTTATCATGGCGGTGAGTTGACGGCGTCACGAGCTAATACATGACGCCGTCAAGATGTAAACTCTATATATAGTTTTCCAAATTTCATTCTTTAGTGTGCAACTTTGAGGGAATAAACCCTAAGACAAATTTTAACAGCTTTTCAAGGGTTTCAACCCCTTGATTCTTCATGTTCAATTGAAGATAAGTATTCATTCAAATCATTCAATATGTCTATGTGTTGTGTGATTATATCTTACGCTTGTCTTCTCTTTAACATGCTAGGCTAGATTTCATTGTGTTTGCTTAGATGCAGTGAAACCTAGATGTTGATTATGGGTTGATTGTTTGTTTATAATTGTTACGGATGATTGTATTCGATGTTACGCTTAAGAAAACTGGCAGACTTCCATTGGTAACTTGCTTGAACGTCTTAAGAAACATGATCGGAGGTGTACTACGATTTTTGGTTGTATTTAATGCGTAAGAGAATTCTAATGATCCCATGTTAGGAGCTTCTAACGGCTCAACATAGGAGTGAAGTAGGATCTTATAGAGTTAGGGAATATTGTACACGGCCCTACGACTAGTATTAAGGAATATGACCCGTCATCCATGCAATTGTAAGAAGCTAATCAACCTGTAAAAGATATCTAGGGAGTAATGAAATCTAAGTAAACACAACTTTCCTCGTTATTGTTTCCACCACATTAGTATAATAGTTTTATTTTCATTTTTGTTATTTTATTTTGATTGCATCTTTAGATTTATTGGGTTAGTTGACTAGCAACTAATTTCGCCCACTCCTTCAAAACCCGAGATTTTACTTGCTTTCATAAAATATAAAAATACAAAAAAGAATCATCCCTCACCTCTAGACCTAGTTTAGTAGGCTTTCTAATCCTAGCAACACTATTCCTGAGTTGAATGATCAATCCCCCGGTACTTGTCACTATACTATACTACAACGATCAGGTACACTGCCTGGTGGGGGTTGTAAGCTTCTCGAGATCCCTTGAGAGGTAAAACCTGTTGCGAGGGTGCAATTCCCACGTATCAGTGTCATCATAAGAAGAAATAGATACTCATAGAGTTGGGAAAGGACGTACACGCCCCCACGACCGGTTTTAAGGAATACAATCCTTCAATCAAACAATTGTAACAAATCAATAAATCAATAAGAGATAACTGGGGATTAGTGAAATCTAAGTAAACACAATTGTCTCTTATAAGTAATCCACCTCATTTACTTTTCTTGTTATTTTATTTTAATTTGTTTAATTAATAATTTTGGGTTAGTTGGCTAGCAACTAATTCCGCCCACTCTTTCAATACCCGAAATTTTACTGCTTTTCTTAAAACATAAAAATACAAAAAAGAATCATCCCTCACCTTTAGACCTAGTTAACCTACATCTCAATCCTAACGACACTATTCCCCTAGAGAACGATCAATCCCTAGGACCTACCATTTACTACACTACAACGGTCAGGTACACTGCCTGGAGGATTGCAAGCTTCTCAAGATCCCTTGAGAAGTAAAACCTTTTGTGAGGTTGCAAAACTCGCATCAATTCACATAAGAAACCCTAAACAAGTTATTCAATACGAATTAGTGTATAAACAGTTATGACATTAAATGAACTTCTAAACGGACTCTTAAACATTAAACGATTCGTAATTTAGTAAGATCTTTTGAAGAGGGTGTGATTGTGTTTCCATGTGTTCTTTCATTTGTGTTAAGGCACATATATTCCTAATGCTCACTTCCTTTATAATCATTATGATATGGTTTGATTCGTTCGTTCTCTCTTTTTTTGGGTAAAAGGGATTTTTCACCCTGGTAAAATGGATTACACCAAAAACATTGAAGTAAAAAGGTTGAGGGTGACTTCCCTCATCTCTGTCCCTTAGGAAACTTACAGACTCTCATATAAGAATGATAAAACACATTCGTTCTCTTATATGACTTGAATATTTGTATTAGAATCTTTTGATACTTTGTAATCCATTTGATATTATGACTTCGTATAAAAACCTTTCTTTAATATATATTTTGTTGATGTTTTGAGAAAATCTATCTTAAAGTGATTTCCATGAACCCGATGTGATAGCACTTTTGTATGAAGGTTTAATGACTTTTATGAAAAATGCTTTTAAAATAATACTTTTATGACAACAATGTTTAAATGATTTTCACAATTACTTAATCTATTTGTACTCCATCTTTTCTTTAAAGATCTCTCATGACTTGCAATTTATTTCTTTGCCATTTTGATATCATGATCCATTATATCTATCATTTCATTCGTTTGATTATTCTATTGATGCTATGTTCACTCCATTTAAATATTAGAAAACTGATTGTTGTGCCTACTAATCATGCCTACAAATGTACCTGATGAGGCGAAAAATGAACCACTTTTAGCGGGTCATTTAAGCCTGGAATTAAATTTGTTTGATCAAATATTGCCCTAAATCGTTCCTCTTGTGATTTTAGGTACTTTGGGAGTGAAATCTGGAAAAGGAAGCAATTCGGACGTTTTTGGAGCATAAAAGTGAAGAAAACGCCAAAGACTGAATTTTCCAAGCTGGGAACAGTAGGTGACGGCGTCAAGAGCAACATTTTGACGGCGTCAAGAGTAATTTTCATGACGGCCCGGTACAGAAATGAAGGCGTCACAAGGAAGAGCGTCAAGAGTAAAATACGTGACGGCCTGGAAAAAGTTATAACGTGACGGCGTCAGAAGTAGATCAAGGCAGTCCGAGAATTCTTTTGGCGGCGAGATGACAGCGTCACCAATTTGGTCTTGACGCCGTCAGCCTCAATTTCCTATATATAGTTTTCTAATTTTCATTCATAAAAACAAAAGAAAGAGAAGTTTTGGAAAAACCCTAAGGCCGAACTTATTACGAACTTTACAGGTTTTTCAAGGGTTTTCAGCCCTTGAACCCTTTCATGTGTAATTGAGATAAGTGTTCTTTTAATTCAATCAATATGTCTATGTGTTGTTTGTCTATATCTTGTTCTTGTCTTAATTCCATCATGCTAGGCTAGATCTATCTTGTGTTTGCTTCGATCTAATGAAACCTAGATTTTAATTATGTGTTGATTACTTGTTTATGGTTGTATTGGATGAATGATTTCGATGTTAGGCTTAAGAAAACTGGCAGATCTCCAAATGGTAACATGCTTGAACGTCTTAGGAAACATGAACTGACGTGCACTAGGTTTTATTGGTTGTATTTAATGCATGAGTAAATTCTAATGATCCCATGTTAGGAGCTTCTTAGCCGGCTCGACATAGGAGTGAAGTAGGCACTCATAGGATTGGGGAATTAAGTGCGCCACCCCATGAATGGTATTAAGGAATACAATCCGTCATCCATGCAACTATAACAAGTAATTAACGTGTAAAAGATATCTAGGGAGTAGTGAAATCTAAGTAAACACAATTTCTCCACTTATTGCTCACAACCTTAGTTAATTTCGTTTATTTTAATTTTTAGTATTTTTTTTATCGTATCTTTAGTATTGGGTTAGTTGACTAGTAACTAATTACGCCCAAATCCTTCAAACCCGAGATTTTTACTTGCTTTCTAAAAAATATAAAAATACAAAAATAATCATCCCTCACCTTTAGAACTAGTGTTTAGGTTTTCTAATCTTAGCGACACTATTCCTAGCTAAACGATCAATCCCCCGGTACTTGTCACTATATTATACTACAACGATCAGGTACACTGCCTGGTGGGGGTTGTAAGCTTCTCGAGATCCCTCGAGAGGTAAAGCCTGGTGCAATTCCCACGCATCAAGTTTTTGGCGCCGCTGCCGGGGAATAGTTATTGTCTAGGTTGGAATCTCTTTTTATTAAATCTACTTGCTAGATTCCTTTCTAGTAAGATTTTATTCTTATTTTTTTAGGTTTTCTTTAGTCTATCTTATTTCTTTGTGTTTTTGTTCGTAACTCTTCACCACCCGACATCATGGACGATGGGAACATCTTTGAACCCGTCATCCCACCACAACAAAATCCACCACTAGAACCTCTTAGGCCCCGAACCTTAGGAGAGTATTCCCGACCTAGCCACCAAGGCTACCGAAACACCATTGAGCTCACCGGAGCCAATGTGACCCCCTTGCGATCTGACACCATCCGGTTGGTGCAAATCGGATGTGCATTCCATGGACTTCGTTCCGAAGATCCAAACCAACATCTTAAGGACTTGCTTAAAATCGTAGACTCCATAGACCTAGATGTTGAAACTAGAGAGACAACCCGATTACGCCTATTCCAATTCTCTCTACGGGATCAAGCTAGTCAATGGCTTGAGCGTTTACCCGCAGGATCCATCACCACATGGGATAATCTCACCAATCGCTTCCTTACTCAATTCTTCCCACCGGGGAAGACTGCAATGCTTAGAAATGACATTTTGATATTTGAACAACATCAGGGTGAAACTTTCTACGAAGCATGGGCTCGTTTTAAGGATCTCCTCCATAAGGTCCCTCATCATGGTATAAACCTTTGGTTATTAGTTTAGATCTTCTACGACCATGTTGACTACCACACTAAACGTACAATCGATAGGGCCGCGGGAGGTAAACTGCGTGATAAGAACGCCGAGGAGTCCTGGGCAATTATTGAGGAGCTCGCCGCCGATAATCAAGAGATGTGGGAGTTTAATCATACAATAAAAGCGGCCATCAATGCAGTCTCAGCATCTGGAGGAACCACCGAAATCCCCGATGAACTCCTATGCAAACTCGAAGCAAAAGTTGACTATTTTGAGGAAAGGCAAAGGAGACCTTTAAGTCCTAGGCAGGCTACTGTCAGTTCTGTTTCGAAACCGACTTCAACACCATTATCAGAGTCACCCTCTAGAGAAAATATCGGGACTTTTCAAAACTATGCCCCACCTTGTTCCCCTCCCGAGGAGCTTAGCTCGGAGTTTGAAGCTAGGATGAGAGAGTATATGGCAACTCACTCAGGTCGGCTTGCTAGATTCGAGGAAGCAGTCTATAAGCAAAAAGAGGAGATGCAAGAGAAAATGAATGAGATGATGAGTCTATTGGAGGAGTATGCCAACCAGAGAACCCCCAAAAAAATGCTACTAAGGAAAGAAAACGCCACTCCCACTACCCAATTTGTTAATTCCATCACAATTGTCCACAAGGATGACAAGAAGGTAGAAGACCCTACTAAACAGACCTTAGAAAAGCCACCAAAATCCCAACCCTTGAGTCACTACCTGAAACATGATATAAATGAAAACACCATAACAAATTAGATTAAGAGTGACGGGCGTAACCAACCTTCCAAACAGGGTTCTGAGAAAGAGGAAAAGGTAAAAGATGAGTATGATACGTTACCTGGGGGAGCAGTATTCGAGAGGCTATTGGTACAAAAAGTAGCTACTAAGTAGAAAGCATGTGGGAACTTTGAGATACCAACTAGCATCGGGGATTTGAAATATCTTAGTGCTTTCGCCGACCAAGGATCGGAGGTAAACCTTATGCCCCTAACTATTTACATTCAACTAACATCAAAAATGCCAGCCCCTACTCGTGTTAGGTTGTCCCTCGCTGGGCACTCGTACGTATACCCCTTAGGAATCGCAGAAGATGAATTAGTTAATGTCGCAGGATTCATGTACCCCGTTGATTTTATGATCATCGATGATAAGGGAGATGGATGCATGCCAATAATCCTTGGGGCACCATTCCTCGCCACCGCTAGGGCTGTCATTAAGTATGAAGGCAGAAAGATTGAGCTTAAATCTGGGAAAAGGAAGATTAGCTTCCCTATGACTCCGCGAAGTGGACATGAGAATTTAAGTTGGAGGAAGCTTAAAAACAAAATTGACACGACACCCATTCGTGTTAAAAATAAAATTCTTGCATGGGAGGCAAGAATCAAAAGCAACAAGGAGGCTAAATATGAAAGAAGCAAAAGCAATAAGGTTCAGGTCGAGTTCGAACATAATCAACCAGCAGAAAGTCATGTACCATTTGAGGAAGGGAACTTGGTACTCTTAAAACACTTGGAAACAACAATACCACCAGATAAACCAAGTCCTTGGTGGTATGGGCCTTTCACACTTGAGGGCATGAACCAAGATGGGATGGCTAACCTGAGAAGTGAAGTATGTGGAGTGGTGATTGCAAGTATCGATAGGTTAAGGCACTACCACCATAACAGTAATGATCACAACTACATGGGGTATATCATTTCAAGGGATGAGGTCATGTAGTAACCCATGACCTTGAGTCTAGCTACAAGACTCGTAAATAAAGAAAATCGCTTCTTGGGAGGTTACCCATGCTTTGTGTGATTTTATTTTGTTTGTTTGTTTGTTATTTGCTTCCGTATGCATACTTTATTTTTATTGTTGGTAGATCATGTTTCTCAACTAAAAAGTGGAAATACTTTACTTTGTTGTTTTGGCCTAGTCTTAACTCCACCTAAAAGTATTTTTGCAAAAGATAAGTGTAAGGGGAAACCCCAAATGTGTTTTTAAGAAACAAACCGATCATGATTCTCCACAATATTAAGTGAACATGTATATTCGTATCTGTTAGAGTCAAATGCTTGTATTGAGTAATAATGAAGTTTTGCAGGATTTTCCAGGAAGTAGGACCAAGTTTTTACAGAAATTTTCTGGAAACTTAACATAAAGATTTCTACAGGTCACTTCTGTCGGCATCATGAGATTACTCTTGACGGCGTCACGTGAAAAAATCTGGAAATTTTACCGGTTTTGTTTTTCTAACGGAGTCTTACGGTTTTTGTGAATTATTAAGTTTTATAATCTCCAGGAAATCTGCAAACTTCATTCCACAAGCATTATATCTTACTTTGTTTTCTAGGATTTAGTAACTTATGTAGGTTGCCGCCGATTTTATGCGAGGTTGTCTTGTCTATTTTCTCAGGATTTACAGGTTATGTATGACAAGAAGATGATTTATATTCTTGAAGGGAAGCTTTGATTGTTCATTTTCTTGGAGGAAGATTTAACCTGGCCACCTTATTATCTATACCGAGCGAATCAGGGGAGTATTTGATTTCATTCTTTTTACTTTTTCACTTTTACATTCTTTACTTGAACATTAGGGACAATGTTCATCCTAAGTGTAAGGGGAGGGTAAAATGATGATACCTTACAGATACACTTTCGCTTGAGTTTGTTTGTTTGATGGTAGATGTGTAATAAAACTATGAGAAATACTTGTTAGTGTAATTTTAGCGCCAAATTTAAAATTTTTTACATTATTTAGGAGTGAAACTTTAGCCATAGCAAGCATCTCATGGATAGGAGATTGTATGACTAGCACAAAACCGTATCATTCAAAAAAAATTTCCACCCAAATATGTGAGGTTCGCCTTTAGATTTGATAGGAAAAGCATTTATTATTAGTGCTTATGAGTGTACCGGTAGCATTTAGATTCTAGAACTTGCATTAGTGATGCATCTCGAGACCGCTAGTGAGACTACATTCGTGTAGTAGGATTTACTACATGATAAGAGGCATTAGGATCACCCTTGTGTTAAACCCGTATCATAATTACTTGACCATTTAAGTCATATTACTTGGCTAGTTAAGTCAACTAATTTTTCCCACACCCTTAGCGTTGTACTCATTTTTAGTACACGAAACCCCTAGTACACCCCTCCGAGCCTATCTTTTCGTTTCTAACTTTAAGCATCTTACTTAAAGGAAGAATTTGTTACACCCCACTTAAATGTACAACCAAATCGCCTTAGCCTTCCGTGTATGCACTCATCTTTAGTGCATTATTGTTATATGTTAAACCCTAAGTTAACTATCTAATTGATTACATGGTTGCTAAGTCGAGTCATATCCTTGTACATATTGTTTTGGGACGATTGGGACTCATGGGTAAAGTACTTATTTTATTGAGTAATGGGGAAGAACATCATTTATTACCCCCATATGTACGTTAATCTTCAAAGTACTCCAAGTGTTTTGATTTTCTTAATTCGAGTCATTAGATTAGTTTATTGTAAAGTATGTAAAAATTCAAGTGTAAGGGAAATATCCATTCCCTATGATGTATTATTTGGATGGTAGGGTAAGAGTGCATGCAAAAAAAAAAAAAAAAAAAAAAAAAAAAAAAAAAAAAAATTGAAAAAATCAAGAAAAAAAAACATACGGACTACCATCCCTTTTTATTCTATGTTCATTTTTATGTTTTTGTTATTATTCATTTAGTAGCTTAAGTCGAGTCTAGTCTTGGCTTAGCAACGCCATGTTGTACATGTAATTAACTAAGATTGTTAACTCGCCACCAGTAAAAACTTCCTTTATCCAACAAAACCGTGTATTTCATATCCCTACACCTAACGTTACAACCCTTTAAAAGACCTCTTTAATAGTTTATCCTAGGTGCTTACGCCATGTGGTGGAGGTTTGATCCTTTCCCAAGCCTATGGTAATCTATTTTGCTATGACAGGTAGTGAGAGATATCTTTCGTTTCCATATTGTAATTTATACTTTATTACACCCGAGAGATGTGAGTATCTAAACACTATTTGTGAGGTGCTAGTGTATGACCTCCGTGCTTGTCTATTGGTCTTTAGTGAAACGATTATTTGTTGTAATTACTTTTATATTAGTGTTAAATGACCCCTAACTTGTATTTTGACTAGAATAAAGGCGCATTTGCTTGAGGACAAGCAAATCTCAAGTGTAAGGGTATATGATGAGGCAAAAAATGAACCACTTTTAGGGGGTCATTTAAGCCTGGAATTGAATTTATTTGATCAAATATTGCCCTAAATCGTTCCTCTTGTGATTTTAGGTACTTTGGGAGTGAAATCTGGAAAAGGAAGCAATTCGGACGTTTTTGGAGCATAAAAGTGAAGAAAACGCCAAAGACTTAATTTTCCAAGCTGGGAACAGTAGGTGACGGAGTAATTTTCATGACGGCCCAGTACAGAAATGAAGGCGTCACAAGGAAGAGCGTCAAGAGTAAAATACGTGACGGCCTGGAAAAAGTTATAACGTGACGGCGTCAGAAGTAGATCAAGGCAGTCCGAGAATTCTTTTGGCGGCGAGATGACGGCGTCACCAATTTGGTCTTGACGCCGTCAGCCTCAATTTCCTATATATAGTTTTCTAATTTTCATTCATAAAAAAAAAAAAGAAAGAGAAGTTTTGGAAAAACCCTAAGGCCGAACTTAGTACGAACTTTACAGGTTTTTCAAGGGTTTTCAGCCCTTGAACCCTTTCATGTATAATTGAGATAAGTGTTCTTTTAATTCAATCAATATGTCTATGTGTTGGTTGTCTATATCTTGTTCTTGTCTTAATTCCATCATGCTAAGCTAGATCTATCTTGTGTTTGCTTAGATCTAATGAAACCTAGATTTTAATTATGTGTTGATTACTTGTTTATGGTTGTATTGGATGAATGATTTCGATGTTAGGCTTAAGAAAACTGGCAGATCTCCAAATGGTAACATGCTTGAACGTCTTAGGAAACATGAACTGACGTGCACTAGGTTTTATTGGTTGTATTTAATGCATGAGTAAATTCTACTGATCCCATGTTAGGAGCTTCTTAGCCGGCTCGACATAGGAGTGAAGTAGGCACTCATAGGATTGGGGAATTAAGTGCGCCACCCCATGAATGGTATTAAGGAATACAATCCGTCTTCCACGCAACTATAACAAGTAATTAACGTGTAAAAGATATCTAGGGAGTAGTGAAATCTAAGTAAACACAATTTCTCCACTTATTGCTCACAACCATAGTTAATTTAGTTTATTTTCATTTTTAGTATTTTATTTTGATTGTATCTTTAGTATTGGGTTAGTTGACTAGCAACTAATTCCGCCCAAATCCTTCAAACCCGATATTTTTACTTGCTTTCTAAAAAATATAAAAATACAAAAATAATCATCCCTCACCTTTAGAACTAGTATTTAGGTTTTCTAATCCTAGCAACACTATTCCTAGCTGAACGATCAATCCCCCGGTACTTGTCACTATACTATACTACAACGATCAGGTACACTGCCTGGTGGGGGTTCTAAGCTTCTCGAGATCCTTCGAGAGGTAAAGCCTGGTGCAATTCCCACCCATCAGTACCTAATGATTTGATTGGTTGATTTCAAAAAATGGTTGGTGGAAATTTGGAGAGAGAAAATACGTAATACAATTGTACAAGTGCTTTATGCATTAGGCATATTTTTAGGCTTGTCTCTTAGGTCTAAATAGCAAAACTCTAAATATTATTCTTGATTGGACAATCTGTGATTGTTCTCTATGCTTATTATTATCATTTGACTTATTGTGTTGCCTAATTTGTTAACTAGCCATGGGGGTTCCATAGCCATGTCATTGAGGCACTTGGCCTGTGTATATTTGTATATATGAGTAGTTTATTTCTTATTCAGCAGGTTCTGATGATTTCTTGTTACTTACTTAGTCTGTTGACTAAGCTTTTTATTTTTTCCTGTAGCAGGTTATAAGAGGGAAGATGGGATTTGAGTGAAGAGTGCTTAGGAGCTCTTAATCGACTACGCTGACGATAATTTCCCAATTGCTTGGATTAGACTTGGACATTTAGTTTACCTTTCATTTAGACCTAGTTGGATTTGTAAATTCCTTTTGGAAGTCTATCATGTTTTTGATTTATCATTTCCTTAGAAAACTTATGTAACCTTAATATTAATAAAAGTCTTCCACTTGCGTATGTTCTGTTGACACCATAAATATGACATTTGATTCATTCCCGGATGGGGGTGTTACAAACTTCTCATCCAGAAATTATGCACCACTTGATGTGCTTTTTGTTTTGTCTTGACACCCTACATAGTCTGCATCTAAAAATGCAATTAGTTCGATTCTGAAATTCTTCGGATACCAAAGTCCCATGTGAATGGTTCTCCTAAGGTAGCGAAAGATCCGTTTGACCTTTTTGAGGTGAGCTTCGGTAGGCTTTTCTGAAACCATGCTAATAAGCAGACATAAAATACAATATCATGTCTACTAGTTGTTAGATACATTAGAGAACCTATCATGCTCCAATATTTCTTCTGGTCGATGGGTTTTCTATGTAAATCAGAATCTAGTTTGGGTGTAGTAGCCATTGGTGTTCCTACGCTGTCACATGATTCCATGTGATGTTTTTTCAAAATTTCTATGGTATATTTGGATTGGTTGATAAAGATACCACGAAGGGATTGGTGTATTTGTAAACCAAGGAAAATTTTTATTTCCCCATCATTGACATCTTGAATTTGCTCTTCATTAGATTTGCAAATTGGTATGAAAGATTCGGATTAGTGGGGCTAAGAATGATGTCATCCACATAAATATGAATAATCAAGATGTCATTGCCGTATCTTTTGGTGAAAAAAGTGGGATCAACTATACCTTTAGTAAATTTGTTGGTGATCTGGAAGAAAGAAAGTTCGTCATACCACGCCATTGGTGCTTTCTTTAGGCCATAAACAGCCTTCTTTAACCTGTAGACTTTTTTGTTGTTGTGTTCCATATCGAAGAAGCCGTCTAACTGACTCACATATACTTCTTCTTTGAGAGGCACGTACAATAATGTGGTCTTGATGTCCATTTGATAAACTAGGGAGTTCTTGTGAGTTGCATACTCCAGGAAAATTCTTACTGCTTCAAGTCTCGCCACCGGTGTGAATGATTATTCAAAATTGATTCCCTTCTCCTGTTTGTATCCTTTAACCACCAGACGAGCCTTGTTGCGAATCACGGTCTGTTCTCCATCTAGTTTATTCTTCTAGATCCATTTGATTCCAGTAATGTTTTTGTCAATTGGTTTGTCAACTAGTTCCCAAATTTCATGTATGTGATACTAAAGAAGCTCTTCTTGCAGTGCTTTTATCCAGCTATTATCTGCCATTGCCTCCCGAATGTTCTTAGGCCCAGTTGTGCTCACAGTGAGAGCATAGATGCACATCTTGGGATCAATAGCTAGCTTCCTTCTTGTCTGTACTGGCTTTGTAGGATCATCGAGCACTTGTTCTAGTGCACGGTCTTTTATCCATTGGAGTGTAGATGGGTATCGTTGATAGAATGTTTACATGTTTGAAGGATCTTGAAATTACGAAGAAGATTTAGCAGATTTCGTTAACGGTGTGGCAAACAGTTCGGCTAGGCTATTTGTTTCTTTTTATAAGTTTGGCATGTCAATCTTATGAGTTAACGAGCATTGCAGAACCCGTGCTACGCACGGGCTGAGAATCTAATTGTTAATCGTGTATTCTTTCTGTATATTGGCGAGTGTATACTTAAGTATTGTTTAGTATGTTGTATGAAATGTTTTAACTTTGTTGTATAAAATTTTAAAAATGTTTGATTTTTTTTGTTTTGTGGTATTGTATTTTATATATGGGCTTTTAGTTATTAAGTTGTGATGGTTTTGTTTCTTTTGGCATATTACTTAATTGAATGATACAAAATATGCCTTTGTTTCTTTTGGTCTATTACATTGTCCTACGATACTTGTCTATTAGACGTTTTTTGCTTGGTAATATGAAGCACACGGCGTCTATCTAATTGGTCATAGTTTAATATGCGTTTAATTTTGCCTCTCAATAAACACACTTGCACTTCGCAAGTAATTGATCAATAAATTGAGAGTAGCTTAATTACAAAGATGATTGCTATTCTTTTTTCATACTTTATTGCATGGTTATGATTCATTGTATTAGAAGTTTCTCTTAGTTGTTAAAATCACTTTAAAAGCACTCTCCAAATACCCTCCAAATCAGTATAAACACAAATGACATTGTCCTTTAATGATTCCAAAAACAAATAACAAAACTAATATTTTTTGTTCGACTTTTTAATTTTCTTGAAAAAGTGATTAAGTATAAAAAATTATTGCATAACAATGACATGGCGTATATGCTTATAACGTGGAAGTTTATTATATGATGAACATTCATTCATACTTTTTTATTTAATAGAGTTTGAATTTTATATTTTAGCATGATCATGATGATAAAAAGGTTAAAAAATATAACTTTCACATCATGAGATTACAAAATTAAAGCTCAGGTTAATTAATCCTCCAACAATTCAGTATATACATATATGGATATCAAAGAGTCAAAAAGATTAAACGCAAACAAAATATTAACATTCAAATCGATCCAACTATTGAGTGTCGCAATGGAATCATCAATAAAATTTATGATAATGAGACTGATTAGAGGATGATTCAACTTCATATATTGTAGACAACCGAAACCTAATGGACCGAACAGCCAACCGAGTTTGCCTCGATGAATATCTTTGCATTCCCTTGGTTGAGCATGTTTTCGACACTCCTAAGCTCGAAGACGATTGTTGTTGGCATCTTTCTTGTGAGGAAAGCTTTGCATGAACATAATTGTTTCTCGGTAGTGATCAGTCTCTTGTTTAATCTTTTCTTCTTTCTCCAAGTGGACTTTAAGTTTCTCTTCGTCATATTTTTGTTGTTGCAACTCGAGTTGAGTTAGTTTTTTGCTTTCTTCCTCTTCTTTTTATTCTAATTCTTTTTTTTTCCTTCATCCATTCCCTGACATTTGGAAAAGCGATAATACATATAACAATAGAACTTAACTTTATCCCCCACGAATACTTTTTTTAAGAAAACGAAATGAATGAATCAATAACAACACATATATTTTGTACAAAATCAAATACATTTTATGTGTATAAATATATTTTGTAAAAGGGAAAAAAAAGACATACGGTTGTTGGTGAAGATATCATCTCCTATACCATCTTCTTGCCCAAACCTATCATGCAAAAACAACACATATAAGATTACTAAAAATCAATCATTAACAATACAATCACAAACAAATACCCATATGTCACCATGTTTGCCAACGTTATTAATCATTTTGGAGCTGCTCATTACACACGACAACAACCAAAAATAAACTTAGTATCATATCACATTACCAAAAGAAATAATTCAAATAAATAAATATACATCACAACCATTTTTCAATAACCTTCTTCATCAACGACTCATGCATGCCACGATGACTAAAATGAGTTTGGTTGAACGTGGTGTCGGCGGCGGAAACAGTTGATGTTGGTCGGTTACGGTGGATGTGGCGGTGGAATAATTTGTTGTGGGTTGCTAAATTTTGCTATTTATACTCAAAAGAAGTAGTTGAAAGAGTTACCCAATTAATTTTCCTATTAAAGATCAAGTAATGCATACTCTAATAATTAAAATAGACTCTCCAAATGCCTTATTCCATGTAACCTCTACAATCATAAGTGCCTCAATGAATACATGAATACTTCGCATGCCCCTCATAAACATGGACGCTTGACACGGACATGGCATTAATCTTGATTCTTGCATGGCTACATTTTTCACTTCTAAAAACTATGTCATCAATGCTCCTCAAAAAATTGGTGTCATTAATACTCCCTCTTAAATTTTAGGACTCAATCTTATGTTTATAAATATGGCGTTTTGTTTTGTAAAAGTCAATATGGCGTTTTACCTTATTTGCCCCAACTTCATTTATTAATACTCCATCTGTCTCAAATTGTAGGTTTATTTCAATTTATACAAAGTTTAATAAAAACCACTAACTAATCTATTTAACAATTAAATATCTTCTTTTTCAGCTAAAGTGTTTTTTGATTAATTGAAATAAAAAACTGAAGAATTTTGGGAAAACCAAAAATAAAAAAATTGGCTTATAATTTGATACAGATTAAACATATTTTACCACAATAAAAAAACAAAAAATGGTTCTTGTTAATGTAGCCTTTAGATGCTCAAGTGTAACATAACTGTTGTCCAAAAGCACCAAAGACTGATAAAAACGTCCAAAGCCACCTCTGAAACCCTCATCGCGCGACGCCGGCGAAAAACCCACAACGATGGTTTGGTTGATATTTGCTTAAATCAAATAATAATAATAAACTAAAAATCTCATTAGATTAGATTAGATGCTCTCTCGCTTGAAACAATCATTCATTCCCATTCAATGGAAAACCCCAAAAGTTCTCTTCATTTCACCTCCTTATTTTTAACACACTGTAAGTTTTTTTGTTTTTTTTTAATTCCTTTTTCAGTTACATTTTATTTTTTAGGGCCCGTTTGTTTTGGGGTAATGGAATAAAAGAATGAAATTATTTTTAAAAACAATTGTTTGGTTTATGCAAATTATGGTATTGGAATTAAAAGTTTGTCAGAAAGCCCATAGAATACGTTGGTATCACAATTTATCTCTCCCCTCTATCAAAATTATATTCACTTCCCTGTTACAAATTTATCTCTCTCCTCTCTCAAAATCATATCTACTTCCCTGTTGATTTTTTTTTTTTTTTTCTCTTGTCATAATTTTTCCTACATTAGCCTAATCAAGTAAAGATCTAATTGCTCCCTTTATCATCCCTTAATCTAAACAAGTAAAGAATACCATCTTCTTGTCATCTTCGTTCAGTCATAAGCTTTTGAGGCTACTGTGTAATCGTTGTCGGAGATGTTTAACCGGTCACCAAACCGTGTCACTGCTGTCGCCGGAACTGGTTCACTGGTCACCGAACTGCATCGCCGTTATCTCCGGACCTGGTTCACCGGAGCTAATCAAGTAATTTCTTTTTATGCAATGAAGGGTGAACTTATATTTTTTGGTTGATTTGTTTTTTCACAATCATTAGCAAAAAAAATTTTCAAGATATAATAAAGATACTTAAAGATCCGTTATTCTTAACAATTCTCTCACAATTTTTATGTAGTGTGTTTTCTTTATCTGGTTAGAGGGTTGGTGTCGGTCATCTGTTATTGACCTTGATGAAAGGCCATATGCTTTTGACTTTGATAAATGGAGATAAAGAAATGAGTAAACCATATGCTTTTGACTTTTATAGCAAGGATTCAAACATCAAACCAAACATGGTTGCAAGGAATGATTTCCAACTTGATACCGATTCTAATTCTACCTTATATCCAAACCCATACTCATAGTGATTCCGGTATGCGAACCAAACGGGCCCTTAGAGTTGTTGTTTGTTATCAACAGGAATTAATCAAATATATATGTTTTATTGCATTTAAAACAAAAAAAAAACGACAGTAATAAACATTTGTCATTGCAACCTAGGCACAAGTACAATATGGAAAATTAGGGACTACTTTTTATTTTTGGTTTAGTCTAAAGTGTTACCGATTTCTAGCCTCATTGTCGAAAATGCTCACTTTTGTTCATTTAGGTCACTTTGCTATTAAAACCGACTCGATAATTTAAGCTAGTCTGTCAAGAGTGGGCAAAGGTTTAAAAGAAATATAGTGATTTAAATTTATAATTTTAATAGTTTTTTTGACTGAAAGCATAATAACAGGTATAGTGACCTGAATGAACAAAGAAAAAACAAACATCTCGCAAAGCATGATTACCCCAGATACGATCAAGTTGGTCCAAATGCAGTATGCAGGCCAAATTATATACAGGATTATCCTAAAACACAAGGGGATTCTCCATTAGATACATATTTCAATTTATGCTCTTATGCTTATGGGGAATTTTTTTATAATTGCAGAACCATAACAGATCGAGCCCAGTTAACCCTTCACGGATATGCTCCATACTATGTACTTTCCCACTCAAAAGCCGATCATTGGTAACACTAGCATCCGCCGAGGAAGAAGAAGTGGCATATCAAGTTCTGGAAGAGATCATGTCTGAGTTACACAAAAGTCCAAGCTATATCAAGGAATTGTGTACTAATCACATCAGTGAACTTTGCAAAAACCGAAACCTACGAGCAGCTGCTATGCTGCTACAGCTGTTGCGTGATAAACATTCCGTCAACAGTTTGCAAGCTTATAATCTTCTCCTTGTTGCAGCTGCTGAAACTAATGATACTGAAATTTCGTCACGTGTTTTTAAAGATATGTTAGTTAACCATCTACAAATGAATTCAACTACCTATTTCAATGTTGCCAAGGCTATTTCAAAGAGCAATGATTGTACACTGGTGCAATCTTTTGTCAAAGAAATATCGGACCTGATTAATACTGGAAGTTTGACGGTTATTAACAGGATTATCTATGCATTTGCAGAGTGTGGCCATGATTATAATTCCATGCTTGTGTTTGATAATATGAAGCGTTTGAACTTCATACCAGATTTGGTCACTTATAATACTATCTTGGGGATTTTAGGTAAAGCTGGGCGAGTTGATGAAATGCTTGACTTGTTTGCTTCTATGAAAAAAGACAAGATTGCCCCTGATGTCATATCTTATAACACCTTGTTACATAGCTTGAGGAAGGTTGGTAGGTTCGATATATGCATTGTGCTTATAAAAGAAATGGAAAAGGTAGGACTGCAGCCTGACTTGCTAACTTACACTGCATTGATCGAGTGTTTATTCAAATCAGGTAATATTGAAGAATCATTAAGACTATTTGAAGACATGAAGCGGGGGCATGTCCGTCCTTCAGTTTACATTTATCGATCGTTGGTAAATAATTTGGAGAAATTAGGTAAGTCTGAGTTGGCAATAAAGTTCTTGAACGAGATGAATGAATGTCAGGATGATCTTGTTGGTCCAAAGGACATGAAAAAGAAAAAAAGATAGAAAAATATCCTGCATTTGAGACACTTTTGGGTTTTTGCCTTCTGGTGTAAAGTTTACCTTCCTGGAAATTCTTGCTATCCAAGGTGCACCTTCTTATTCTTTCTCAGTGTATACACAATTCACTATTAATTGTGTGTGCATATGCATGCACAATTGCAAGTAAAACTGGAAATATTGAACATTATGCAAAATGCCTGAAAAATTCTAAGATGCCAATACTATGTTTTGATTATGGGATCAGGTTAAAAGGGATCTGATTTTATATCGCAGGTTGCAAAGCGGGTTAGGTTGACATGCAAACACCACCTTTTCGATATGCAACACTACCTTGTTTCTAAGGTGATGAAATTGGCTACTTGAAGACCTGAGCTTCGTGGTATCTTCTGGACAAATATATTACACAAAAAAATTTGAGACCTTGTCTCTGATGGATCTTGCTGTGCTGATAGATCTGCTGAAGACTACTTCAAGATCACCACGGTGAATGTTGTATGTGTATCCTAACTATATTTCTTCTCTCCATTTGTCTCATTCCCTTTGCTTGAAGCTTTGTTAGTTTCAGTGCCACCTTCTTTCCCATTTTGTGATTGTACATCATCAAATTTTGGTAGTCAATTTAGAGAACAACTAAAGCATACGAATTCCAAGTCTTTGAATGAGATGCAAGTATAATTATGTACTGTTCTAATTTTACCCTTGTTGGTTCAATACAACTGCCGTTCATTTGAGCTCATATGATTGATTAATGTATGTGATCTTGGTGTTTCATGACATGAACCCATGGTTAGCTAGTGCCACAATTTATGAAAACTTCGTAATATTTTAAGCAATTGAAGCTGCTCTAAAAGGAAATTGAAGACACATTTTATTTAACTGTTTATCTACTATATGAAAAATAGATTGATGATGTTGGCGCCACTACACCCTTTCAAGTTCACACTTTATCCTGCATGAATCAATGATCCGTTCGATAGAAAGTTGGGTATGTTGCTACTACCTTTTAATAAAGGAATAACAAGGTTAAATATCTTTGTCTAATCACAATGAAGATGCTTGACCACAGGAAACGGAAACACTACATTAATATTCTCGCAAGACCTTTGGCATTACCTGCGTTACTTTGACCTGCTTACCCATTCTTAGGCATTCTGCATGATTAAAGAAAAGTTGGAGTTGTCTCCATACTGTAAATTTTAACTTTAGGTTCGTTGTTCTGTACGACGAACTTAGCAACCATGTTTGGTGCTTTTCCAGATCTTTAGCTTTATGTAATGCCCACTTGAGCTTTACTGAATCCCATGTTATATCTTCTCTTCACAAAAACACACTGTAAGTATTAGAAACATGAACAGTAAAGCCCATAAACTTTTGTATTCCTTACATAAACACAATGATTAAAATTTGAGTTTAATCATGTTATCATTTCAATTTGGTCTCTTTTGGCTGGGATATAGTTGGTTGCTCAATGCATATGATTAGTTTTTGTAGTATTTGATCTTGCTCTTGTTTTTCTAGAAATCAATTGTTCCAAATGACTTGAACAATGTAAAACATCGTAACCATGGGCGAGATATCCAATACCAGCGAAGTAATTTTGCTATAAAGACACTTTTATTGAACTCTTAAATCAGATATTTAAAATTTGGAAAACTATGTTTTGCAATAAACATCAGCCAACAAATTGTGCAGCTAAAAGAAATCTTTCATAAAATGTTACGTTTTATCAGTTGAACGATGTAAATGTTGTGTTTTAATGGGTTGTCTTTGTATATGGCTTCTTGTATACAAGCAGGGTGTAAACGAGTTCGACTTGATTCGATAGTATTTTCATTTTGTTCAGCTCGAGCTTGGGTCGATAACTCGACGAGTTTTAGCTCGACTCGAAAAGCTCGAATTATTTGTAATAATATGTTTTTTCTTAAACCAATAAAATTGAAATATTATATAAGATTTAAATTCGGCTTGAAAAGCTAGGTACATTCATGCATAAAAATCCTT
>JARVZY010007361.1:0-23519 GCA_030686995.1 Artemisia argyi | reverse complement strand
ATGCACAAACAATAAAATAGAAAATTAAACCCTAACTGAAAGTTAGGGTTTAAAAAATGTTAAGCTCCAAAGACCTAACCCCCAACCATGGTGATCGTACTAGAGATTTGTGAAATCGACTTTAAAAAAATCGACTTACTAAACAGAATATGCAGCGATCAATCAATTTGCATGCAATATAAATTGTTATATAATATAGTAATTGTTATACATGATTATATCCTTCATGATCACAGGTTATCGACTTTTAAAATATCAACTTTTTATAATTGGGCCAATCTCTATGTGCTCTTTCAATTGTTATACACCGTTGCTATACACAGTTGATATACATCCTAACAAAAGACAAGACACTTTTTATTGATTCTAACATTAATAGTTTAGAAGAAAAAAAAAAGTAAAACAAAAAAAATCCCCATCTCTACTATATTAGACACCATAAACTTTTAATTTACTCTTGTGTTAATTCTTTGTTTATAAGTTGATGGAAATGAATGGAAAAAAAAAGATTAATGTTATTGTTGAACAAGCTTCAAACAACAATGAGATTAGTATATTTTGATCTTTATTTATTATCATAAGTTTGTTATTTCACTTATTTGGTTCATGTTCGTATAAATAACAGCTACTTGTTTTCGTTGTTTCACTAGTGTATTAACCAACATATGTGTAGTTCATATAACGCATATAATGCTTACCTGCCTAACTAATAAAAATGATCTTGTGATATTATATATTTTAGGGTTAATTGCTTGAAAATGTATTTACATATATTATTAATCACTTTTAAACTTTTAATACAATGAATTACAGAAATAAACTATAGACATGCCTAGAGTTTTGAACTGCATTATACAACAGAAACTATACATTTGGCTAAAAAAAACAGAAGATACTTTGCAAACTTCTCTTTTCCATTCTGTCCAAGCTTTGCAGCATATCAGCATATAGTCAACCAAACTGCAACTCTCATTATCACCTTACTTGCACCAAAATACCATCTAGCTACATTTCTACCTTAACTACTTACCATGATCATTCAACCTGCCACCACAATAACCATGATAAGTAGATTTGTGGCTTCACTAGGAACCCATAACCTCTCCATAGCAAGTGCTATACCAATTATGCTACATTTCCATCTATAACAATGGTCTCACACAATTGTGAACACAACCTTGCAATGAGTACCAACCTTTACCTCCTTAGTAGTGCATATCTAGGACCATGTAGGTTCATCTTACACTCCTCACAATTCCTAGAAACATGCGCCACAACACCAATTCACTTTACCCTTCAGAGGTGGAAACTCACTTTATGACTTACCACATATTCCAGAAACTGCCCAATGATCAAATACATCCCTATCATTACCTAACAAAGGCCTATAACAGAGAATGTTACTGAATCATAAGCAGCCTGAATTATGTGGAACCCAAGGTACTGAGCCATCACCTCTAAGTGAACTATAAACTCATTCAGACAACTGCAAATTCAGTAACTGAAGAGAAGGTAACAAACCTTGATATTCTACAGATATTAGAAGTAATCACCTCTGCCCATCCATTACAATTCAAACAGGATGAGAATAAGACCATCTTTGATCTTATATCCACAATATAATACCCTTATATCTGCAGGAAACTACATTATGGTAGTAAATCCAATAGATAAGAGTATAGCTCACTAACTCATTAGCCATTAGATTCACCCCCAAAGTACTAGCCATCTGCACAAACTACATTATGGCACTTTTTGTTATTGTGTGTACTGATTTTTTTTTTCTTATTGTGTATACTGAACTTTCAAAATTTTCATTATTGTGTGTATTTTATGACCATTTCACCCTTACTTTTTGCAAATTTCGAAGAGTAAAATGGTCATTTTGCATGGCTGAATAGTCACAAACACACAATAATCGAAATTTGAAAGTTCAGTACACACAATAAGAAAAAAAAAAGTTCACTACACACAAACAAAAAGTGGCAAGTATGATACATTTTCAAGTAATTAGCCCTATATTTTAATTGTAAAAGTTGTGGCACTAGAAAATGCAATGACATCTTGATTATTGCACGTTTTATCTGTAAACATTATACAAAACACTTATAATTGTAATAACTCTTGCTGGTTTCTTTTGTTTCTCACTTTGCTTCTTTCTGACGGGTCAAGCAACTAAATTATCATAATTCAGTCTTTTTAAAAAGGAGTTGTCTTGACTAAAACAACCGTGGCATCCTTTCTCAGTTCAAAGCAGAACAAATCTCCAAATTCGTTAATGGCTAATTAATAGTTTAAATTGTGCGAAGTGTATACAATAAGGTTTCTTGCTGTAACTCTTTGGAACTTTTATGGCTTAAAAAAGGGTAAAGACTTTAACTTCGTTGTTGGACATTTTTTTTTTTTTTTTTTGCAAAATGGTGAATGTTATGTAAACATCCAATGAATGTACATCATAAGAATAGAGACAAAGATTTGGACAACACCCAAATCTTACACAACAACTATACAAATACTTAACCAATACAATTCTAGACAACTCAATTCTATCCGATATCAGACATAGCAACATTCTAACTCTCTTAACACTGATCTCAAATGTACTAAACAGAGCAATTCTGCAGACAATTACTCACATGATCCAAGCTGCACTTTAACATAAACCATGCCAACTCAAACCCTGAATTTACCATTAATATGCACCTACCATCTAGCTACATTTTCACATCACTTAATTCCCTATCCATCCATTCAATTCAACCAGCATCCACAATAGAAGGACAAGGAAAAGTGTGTGGCTTCACTAGGAACCCATATCCAATCTATGGAGGGGCTCTGCCAAATAAGCCTACATTTCCTTCTCTAGAAAGGCTTCAACTGATTGGGAACACACACCCACCATGATGACCACCCTTACCTCCTGTGATGATATATTGAGTGGACCAAGAAGGATCATCTTTCATTCCTCTCTATTCCACCCATCATATACCATCCTCCAAAGCCATTTACCATTCACAATGGGAGAATCTACTTTATGGTATTCGTTGTTTGACTTGAACTAGCTTAGAGCACAGGTTCATATCCAGGTTTAGAAATTTGGGCCAAAAGCCCATCAAGCTATTTTCTAGTTCCTACACGTTTAGATATTATTACGTACTCTTCGTTTTTGACTGATGAGGCGAAAAATGAACCACTTTTAGGGGGTCATTTAAGCCCGGAATTGAATTTATTTGATCAAATATTGCCCTAAATCGTTCCTTTTGTGATTTTAGGTACTTTGGGAGAGAAATCCGGAAAAGGAAGCAATTTGTACGTTTTTGGAGCATAAAAGTGAAGAAAACGTCAAAGTCTTAATTTTCCTTGCTGGGAACAGTAGGTGACGGCGTCAAAAAGGAAATTCTGACAGCGTCAAGAGTAATTTCCATGACGACCCAGTACAGAATTGAAGGCGTCACGAAGTAGAGCGTCAAGAGTAAAATACGTGACGGCCTGAAAAATGCTATAACGTGACGGCGTCAAAAGTAGATCAAGGCAGTCCGAGAAGTATTTTGGCGGCGAGATGACGGCGTCACCAATTTGTTCTTGACGCCGTCAGCCTCAATTTCCTATATATAGTTTTCTAATTTTCATTCATAAAAAAGAGAAGTTTTGGAGAAACCCTAAGGCCGAACTTAGTACGAATTTTACAGGTTTTTCAAGGGTTCTTAGCCCTTGATCCCTTTCATGTGTAATTGAGATAAGTGTTCTTTTAATTCAATCAATATGTCTATGTGTTGGTTGTCTATATCTTGTTCTTGTCTTAATTCCATCATGTTAGGCTAGATCTATCTTGTGTTTGCTTGGATCTAATGAAACTTAGATGTTAATTATGTGTTGATTACTTGTTTATGGTTGTATTGGATGAATGATTTCGATGTTAGGCTTAAGAAAACTGGCAGATCTCCAAATGGTAACATGCTTGAACGTCTTAGGAAACATGAACTGACGTGCACTAGGTTTTATTGGTTGTATTTAATGCATGAGTAAATTCTAAGGATCCCATGTTAGGAGCTTCTTAATCGGCTCGACATAGGAGTGAAGTAGGCACTCATAGGATTGGGGAATTAAGTGCGCCACCCCATGAATGGTATTAAGGAATACAATCCGTCATCCACGCAACTATAACAAGTAATTAACGTGTAAAAGATATCTAGGGAGTAGTGAAATCTAAGTAAAAACAATTTCTCCACTTATTGCTCACAACCTTAGTTTAATTTAGTTTACTTTCATTTTTAGTATTTTATTTTGATTTCATCTTTAGTATTGGGTTAGTTGACTAGCAACTAATTCCGCCCAAATCCTTCAAACCCCGAGATTTTTACTTGCTTTTCATAAAATATAAAAATACAAAAATAATCATCCCTCATCTTTAGAACTAGTATTTAGGTTTTCTAATCCTAGCGACACTATTCCTAGCTAAACGATCAATCCCCCGGTACTTGTCACTATACTATACTACAACGATCAGGTACATTGCCTGGTGGGGGTTGTAAGCTTCTCAAGATCACTTGAGTTTGTTTGTTTGATAGTAGATGTGTAATAAAACTATGAGAAATACTTGTTAGTGCAATTTTAGCGCCAAATTTAAAATTTTTTACAACATTTAGGAGTGAAACTTTAGCCATAGCAAGCGTCTCATGGATAGGAGATTGTATGACTAGCACATAACCGTACTTTCAGAAAAATTTTCCACCCAAATATGTGAGGTTCGCCTTTAGATTTGAAAGGAAAAGCATTTACTATTAGTGCTTATGAGTGTACCGGTAGCATTTAGATTCTAGAACTTGCGTTAGTGATGCATCCCGAGACCGCTAGCGAGACTACATTCGTGTGGTAGGATTTACTACATGATAAGAGGCATTAGGATCACCCTTGTGTTAAACCCGTATTATAATTACTTGACCATTTAAGTCATATTACTTGGCTACTTAAGTCAACTAATTTTTCCCACACCTTAGCGTTGTACTCATTTTTAGTACACGAAACCCCTAGTACACCCCTCCGAGCCTATCTTTTCGTTTCTAACTTTAAGCATTTTACTTAAAGGAAGAATTTGTTACACCCCACTTAAATGTACACCCAAATCGCCTTAGCCTTCCGTGTATGCGCTCATCTTTAGTGCATTATGGTTACTTGTTAAACCCTAAGTTAACTATCTAATTGATTACATGGTTGCTAAGTCGAGTCATATCATTGTACATATTGTTTTGGGACGATTGGGACTCATGGGTAAGTACTTATTTTATGGAGTAATGGGGAAGAACATCATATATTACCCCCGTATGTGCGTTGATCTTAAAAGTGCTCCAAGTGTTTTGATTTTCTTAATTCGAGTCAATAGATTAGTTCATTGTAAAGTATGTAAAAATTCAAGTGTAAGGGGAATTTTCATTCCCTATGATGTACTATTTTGGATGGTAGGGTAAGAGTGTATGAATGAAAAAAAAAAAAAAAAAAAAAAAAAAACATACGGACTACAATCCCGTTTCATTCTATGTCTGTTTTATGTTTTTGTTATTTTTCATTTATTAGCTTAAGTCGAGTCTAGTCTTGGCTTAGCAACGCCATATTGTACATGTAATTAACAAAGATTGTTAACTCGCCACCAGTAAAACTTCCTTTATCCAACAAAACCGTGTATTTCATATCCCTACACCTAACGTTACAACCCTTTTAAAAGACCTCTTTGATAGTTTATCCTAGGTGCTTACGCCATGTGGTGGAGGTTTGATGCTTTCCCAAGCCTATGGTAATCTATTTTGCTATGACAGGTAGTGAGAGATATCTTCCGTTTCCATATTGTAATTTATACTTTATTACACCCGAGAGATGTTAGTATCTAAACACTATTTGTGAGGTGCTTGTGTATGACCTCCGTGCTTGTCTATTGGTCTTTAGTGGAACGATTATTTGTTGTAATTACTTTTATATTAGTGTTAAATGACCCCTAACTTGTATTTTGACTAGAATAAAAGCGCATTTGCTTGAGGACAAGCAAATCTCAAGTGTAAGGGTATATGATGAGGCGAAAAATGAACCACTTTTAGGGGGTCATTTAAGCCCAGAATTGAATTTATTTGATCAAATATTGCCCTAAGTCGTTCCTTTTGTGATTTTAGGTACTTTGGGAGAGAAATCTGGAAAAGGAAGCAATTCGTACGTTTTTGGAGCATAAAAGTGAAGAAAACGCCAAAGTCTTAATTTTCCTTGCTGGGAACAGTAGGTGACGGCGTCAAGAAGGAAATTCTGACGGCGTCAAGAGTAATTTCCATGACGACCCAGTACAGAATTGAAGGCGTCACGAAGTAGAGCGTCAAGAGTAAAATACGTGACGGCCTGGAAAATGCTATAACGTGACGGCGTCAAAAGTAGATCAAGGAAGTCCGAGAAGTATTTTGGCGGCGAGATGATGGCGTCACCAATTTGTTCTTGACGCCGTCAGCCTCAATTTCCTATATATAGTTTTCTAATTTTCATTCATAAAAAAGAGAAGTTTTGGAGAAACCCTAAGGCCGAACTTAGTACGAATTTTACAGGTTTTTCAAGGGTTCTTAGCCCTTGATCCCTTTCATGTGTAATTGAGATAAGTGTTCTTTTAATTCAACCAATATGTCTATGTGTTGGTTGTCTATATCTTGTTCTTGTCTTAATTCCTTCATGTTAGGCTAGATCTATCTTGTGTTTGCTTGGATCTAATGAAACCTAGATGTTAATTATGTGTTGATTACTTGTTTATGGTTGTATTGGATGAATGATTTCGATGTTAGGCTTAAGAAAACTGGCAGATCTCCAAATGGTAACATGCTTGAACGTCTTAGGAAACATGAACTGACGTGCACTAGGTTTTATTGGTTGTATTTAATGCATGAGTAAATTCTAATGATCCCATGTTAGGAGCTTCTTAATCGGCTCGACATAGGAGTGAAGTAGGCACTCATAGGATTGGGGAATTAAGTGCGCCACCCCATGAATGGTATTAAGGAATACAATCCGTCATCCACGCAACTATAACAAGTAATTAACATGTAAACGATATCTAGGGAGTAGTGAAATCTAAGTAAACACAATTTCTCCACTTATTGCTCACAACCTTAGTTTAATTTAGTTTACTTTCATTTTTAGTATTTTATTTTGATTTCATCTTTAGTATTGGGTTAGTTGACTAGCAACTAATTCTGCCCAAATCCTTCAAACCCCGAGATTTTTACTTGCTTTTCATAAAATATAAAAATACAAAAATAATCATCCCTCATCTTTAGAACTAGTATTTAGGTTTTCTAATCCTAGCGACACTATTCCTAGCTGAACGATCAATCCCCCGGTACTTGTCACTATACTATACTACAACGATCAGGTACACTGCCTGGTGGGGGTTGTAAGCTTCTCAAGATCCCTTGAGAGGTAAAGCCTGGTGCGATTCCCACGTATCATCGACTCTAACTTTTATTACTACCAAATATATTAACAAAATCTCAGGCTCTTTTCATTATGAAGAAGATATGTTTTTGGAATATGAACTTAGGAAAAAAGAAAAAGAAGTTAGTGAATTCAAAGATGAAGAAAAAGAGGGAGTGGAAGAAGTGGAGGAGTTGACGCCGCCCAAGGTTACGAGTTGGATCGATCCTATCAATGTAACAATGCATGGGGTGACAGTGACCACCAATGACCTCAATCACCCAAAGAAAAATACATATCAGTTTGATGTTTGCACTATTTGTTATCGACCTTGGATTAGTGATGGAGACCATCAAATTTGGTATAAACCAACAACCTATCTTTATTACTAGATCTTAACTTTGCTTTTCTCAAATCTAGTCAATGAATGCGACTTTTTTTATTTTTTGTGTGATCTACTGATCTATTGCAGTTGTCTTCTTTGTGGGCATATGTATGGATTGACAGATTGTCATGTATTAAGCAATGGTTTCTTCAAAGTTCATCTTGTAGGAAGGTAACCAAGATAAGATTTTCCGCGTTATTAATTTCTATTTTGTCACTACAATCTTTTGTTACTTTTTTTTGAACAGTAATTACAATCTTTTGTTACTTACCTTAAATAATCAACAGTGCTGCCCTCAATGCAAGACCTTATGCTCATCCAAGGATGTTATACTTCTTTATGAACCTTGCCTTTGCGTTGCTGCAGATCAAAAGGTAATTGACCTCTTTGTTAAAATAACCAGCCTTAAGTTCTTGTTATAATAAGTGTTGGTTTTATAGACAAAATAAAAATAGTCGTGTGTTAGGATCGAACTTGAGATCACGGGATTGCACACAATACGTATGAAGAGAAAAAGTAATAATTATTTATAAAATGTTATAATTAATTATTAAACACAAAATAAATAATAATAATTAGTATTATTGATTAATGACTAATTATTTATTAAACGAAGATTAGGAAAGTAATACTAGACAAAACATGGAAACAAGAGAAGGTTCCGGATACCCCTTGTGGGTTCCAAAACCGATCGGCCAAAGGGGGGTACCCACCTCCTTTGTGCCTTGAGCTCCAAGTTTTGTATAGTATATAAGCAAACCCAAGATACATGTTTTTATCATAACTTGTACACACACATCTTGGTGTTTTCTCCTCTCCTTCTTTCCTTGGTCGATTTTATCAAAACAAACCCTAAGGGTTTCGATTTTCATAAGATCAAAACAAGTCTTGTGTTTATTACTTGCATAAACTTTTTCTTGAATTAGTACGTGTGTACAAGAACGTGAATCAAACACACTATTGTTTGATTCTTGGATTGAATTACAAAAAGGTAAGGGGTAATTCTTATAATCCTTATAAACCCTAATTAGGGTTCTTGGTTCCGGAAGATTGCTTTGATTCTTGTTCGGGCTAGAATCACAAAGGTATGTTTACTATTTAATTATTGATTAATTAATTACATGTTATTTGATTCTATTATAATTGCTTCCGCTATGCTCACTTTGATGTACTTGGTTTATTAATATGAATGTCATGATATAATAATTCCAACAATAAGTCACTTGTCAATATCTATTATTATTCATGCATGCATCAATCATCCACTAGACACTTTCCATTGTTTAAACTAGCCTTGAATTTAAAGCGTAATGGTTACGGCAGGCTGATGCAAAGAAGCTGTGGTCTTACTCCTTAAAACAGCTCAATGAGATTGAGCAAAAGCAGCTTGATGTAGCAACTAACATTTGGAAATTATTAAGACAAGCGTCTGATGTATTAGAAAGGGCTGAGGGAGTGAAACAACGGCCTGAGGACTTGGGACGGGTTGAAGCATTGCGACGGAAGGCTAGTGCATTCGCACAGCTGGCAAGTGCATGGAAACTGCATCTTAATGCATTTGGCCGGTGGGCTGTTGCATTGCGACAACGGGATGATGCATTGCGACGGCTGGCTGATGCATATAAGCCACGAATGGATTTATTTAGTCAAATGTACAAGAAGCATCATAAAATGTTGGCTAGAACACCAACCCTTTTGATCAGTGGCGGAGCTTAAAGATTTTCTCTAGGAGGGCCAGAATTATTGAAAGTTTAGAATTCAAGTCTTAGAAAAATGAATTAGGATTAGTCAAGTTTGGTTTAAAGAATCGTTGTAATGAACTAATAATGTCAATGAAGTGATCTAATTATTTTTCGGTGTCTTCTACAATGCTACGGCCAATACTGGTAGTTTGAAAAGTGATTATTTATCCAGTTAAATTGCCACACTTCACTTCTTCGGCAAAACTAGCTTTTCACCCTTTTAAATAGTAAACAAAACAAAACTTCAAACAGATAGTGCCATGGTAACCGTTTGACCTTCTTGGGTTCTTGATGGACACAGTAAACTCAAAGGTGGAAATTTTAGCCCCTTTGCACATGAAAAGCTCGTTATGAGCTGTGTTTTTACCTCAAATGGATCAAATCAAAGGGAACAAGTCAAATGAGTTGCCATGTTTCCTAAAGTCTTATATTATCGCATATTAACTCTACAAATCGATAAATTCGAATTGTTAGATTGTTATTATTGGAGTAAGATTGTTTCTGTAATTTAAAAGGGCTCTAGAATGAGAGTCCAACCTCAAGATATACCATTAATAAAAAGATATACAAGCTAGAAAATGTAAACTGTCACCATAACGTTGATGCATGATAACAACGATCCGGAAGGTGTTGCAGCACATGGCTCGGTGTTCTTGTTCTTCATCTTAAAGGCTTCAAACTTGATTTGTATGCAAGAAACCACCTTTTCAATACACCACCCCACCGTTCCGATATGAAACACGACATGAGATCGACACGAACATAAACATGTTAGGGTTGAGGCTAAACATGTTTGAGTTGTAATTGGATCGACACAACTAACCCGTTTAATAAAAAGGTTAGGTTTGGGTTAAATTTCTTAACTCGATTCCAACCCGCCAACCCATTAAAAATATAGTCACATGGAACGGGGATCGTTTCTGTACGCGATCGAAGATTGGGATCGCAGTTCTCTGTGTGCCTAAATTTCGGTTCGATGGGATGTAGGTTCATTTGAGATCGCTCCAGTACGATGTACCTAACAATTAAGGGGGTGTTTATTTTTTTTCTTACACAAGTACAAACGACGCCTTTCCCGGCGACATTTTTACGCCCTTCCGTCGACATGTCGACGGAACAATACGTTCCCGTAGACATGTCGACGGGAACATAATGACGGTTGTGTTTCGTCAGGAACAGCGTTCCCGTCGACAATCGCCGTCGACATTGTGGGTCCCACATCATTTTCCAGTCAAACGAATTTTCTGTCCGTCAAATTCTTCCCGTCGACATGTCGACGGGAACGTATAACTAATTAACGTTTTAATTAATAAATGATAATTAAGTTTTATATTATGCCGTCGACATGTCGACGGCAACATTAAACCAAAAATATTGGTTATTTAATTATGGCGTTGACATGTCGACGGCATAATTAAAAAAAAACAATATTTTTATTTTAATGATGTCGTCGACATGTCGACGGTATCATTAATAACATCCTGCTAACAGCAGGCTGCAAATATAGCAATTTTTCATATTTTTTCCGGATTTTTCGGAAAAAATCTACCAAAACCTGTAACTGTAATAGCACCTATAACCACTCAATATCAACATGTCTTAAACGTATAACTCGCTATCGGCTAAAACACTTGCAAATTATCGCTAAACACCCTCAAAATGCATAAAAACATATAAAGTCTACAAAACGGGGTGTGGTAATATCTAAACCTAGCTGCCATATCCACAAACGTTTTAATATCCGCGATGTTCAAGTCGCCAAAAGGTTAAACTATACAATACTAACATATGGGTCGCCAAAATATTGTTTCAAGCATAAGTACAACACAAAATACCCAAGTTTGTACCTCTACATCCCAAATCACTCATGATCATCAGCAGAACCCTCATCATCGCCAGAACCATCCTCATCGCCTCTGCGACTCCCGCTCCCTCCAGCTGAGCTACTACCTCCAGCGCCACTGCCCGAGCCATCCACGTGCTGAGAACCCGCCTGACTAACATACTCGTTCCATCGCGGGTTGGACGAGATAAAACCTGTCACCAAATCAATCTGCGCCTTCAAGGCCTTACGCTCTTCAGCATCTGCCCGGCTCTTCTTCTCGGCCTCAGCAATCTTCTTCTCGGCCTCAGCAAGCTTTTTCTCCATCTCGGCGTATTCTGAAAATGAAATAATCAAAATTTAAAAACATCTATTGCAATACTTAATTTGAGTCATGATCGAGTAAGCTATAATTAATATATTATCAAACTGTACATACCTGGAGGTGGCGGCGGGGTGTATGGTAACGGTGGCCTATTTAGCCGGAGTACGACCCTACCCCGTCCGGCGATGTGGCCCCGTTGCTTGCCCTTCAAAACCATCGCAAGTATCTGCTCCTCCATGTACGCCACCCCTTCCGGCGTATTCGCTCCCAGATCTCTCAGCCGAACCATCTCTTCCTATTTAATTGAGAAAAAAATTGAGAAAATTATATATATATATATATATATATATATATATATATATATATATATATATATATATATATATATATATATATATATATATATATATATATATATATGTCGGGTTAGTTACAAGATTATGTTTCAATGAATCATTAAAGTGCGTGTTTGGAGAAGTAAATAAATAAATAACAAATTTAAAAAAAAAAAAAAAAAAAAAAAAAAAAAAATATATATACTTACATATTGAACCTGAGCCTCATCCTGCAACCACGTACCATCATTGTCGCAGTGTGTGTCGTAAAACGACCGGATGAGTGACGGGTATTGTTTGTCCTTGCTGTTCTGAAACTGATATACACATGCATATATATAAGATGAAACAAATAAAAAATGACAAATCAAACACCATATTTATTTTAATTAAACTTAAATACTTTTATAAAATTAAAATTAATTACTTTTATATAATTAAAATTTTTAATTAATATATAATTATAATTAAATAATTTTATAAAAATAAAATACTTTTATAAAAATAAAATGTGTCTTACATAGTCGTGGCGAATAACGACCATTGACTTGGAACCGCGGCGGCTGTACACCTTCAACCAGGTGTTGCATCATACCGTTTACCTTAGCAGCCAACCCTAATCGAACGGATTGAAACCATCAGCAGCCAACCCTAATCGAACGTTTCTCGGTTCGTTAGCAAAATATTAAAAAATAAGTTTGTGGAAAACTAGAAGGGGGGTTGAATAGTTTTCCCCTCTTTTTCGTTTATAAAAAGTTTATTTCAAAATGTTGATTCGAATTTATTCAATTGTTTGTTTGAAAAACCTTCAATTAGAGTTTAGTATGAAAACGACATATAATCAATATGATCAATTATATATATGAGCTTTTGGATTAGTTTTCAACACTCAGTTTTATGAATGGAGCTTTGGTTAATCTTTATGTGAATACGTTTTCCTTTTAAAATCTTAAAACGTTTTGTATCAAATTATCTATCAAGTTAAACTCAATATAAGAAGTGTGAATAATAATCTATTAGACCATATCATATAATTATACACACAATCACCATATTAACTTGTAACTATAACACAATTAATCATCATGACAATATAAGCAACTATCAACACATATTTGCAAGCATAGATATAAAGCGATAAGTGCAAGAATAAATGTAAAGAGATACGAGAAAGAAAATGCAAACCGGACACGATGATTTATAGTGGTTCGGCTACAAGGACACCTTCCTTGCCCTACTCCACTCCCCGAGTCACCTACTCGAGAGTTTTCTTCACTACTCAACAAGCTCCCTTTTGACGGAGAAACCTTACACAACTTTTGCTTACACCAATTAACGACACTAAGCTAAATGTCGAGTTCTAATAGTAGCTAGAACCAATCTCACAACTTCAATCACTACACAACTTCTACACGACTTCACGACTTCTTCATGGCTTCACGACTTCTTCACTACTTCACAACTTCTTCTATACTTCACTACATATTAACACATCTACTTCTTCACAGCTACATGACTTCTCCACACTACTACTTCTTCCCACTACTTCTTACTCACTCATAAACTCACTAGTAAGTAAGATCATCTTTATCTACTTATTACATATACATAACTCACAACTTCACATAAACACTAACTAGATCCTAATACATCTTTGGCTTTATAATAGGGAGGATTCTTCTCTTGCACTTTGAGTGGTGAAGGATTGGATCACTTGAAACAAAGACTTATAATCTTATGATCAAAGGATTTATAAGGATGTTTTGAAGGGATTGGGACTGAAAATTTTTGTGCAAAAGGTGAGAAAAAATTGCAGAAATGAACCAGTATTTATAGGCAAAAATTTCTGACAACTGGAGCGTGCCGGTCCCCTTAATTGTATGGCCGATCCTCTTAATTATTAAGGGGGCCGCCCTATTGAAACGGTCAGAAATTTTTGTCTTTTCTGGTCAAAGTTTATTTGGTGAAAAACTAACTGATTTTGGTTAAAAATTTGAATTCATATATTTGTTATGAATTAAACATTTTCCTCTAATTACCAAAATTGTTTTTCAAAAATATATAACATGTTTATATCATTTTATAAACTTTGTAATGTTTAAATAGAATCCCTTTGATCATAAAATGTATTAGACATTTGTTTGTACATACCTTAAGTGATTGTTGAGGCAAACTCGAGACGTTGAGATGTCGAGGCTTGTTGACGTAAGAATGCATAGATGAATTGTGAGCACAAGTAACTTAAGCACTTTACGTTATATGTTGTAACTTACATCTTTGTCATCATCAAAACATGAAGAGAATGTTTAGATTAAATATCATAATATGCATGCCAACAATCTCCCCCTTTTTTATGATGACAAACTATGTAAACTATAACTCATAGTAAAATGTATAAGTTACTTGTTTACACATCTTCTCCCCCTTTTGTCGAAGCAAAAAAG
Organism: Artemisia argyi; assembly: GCA_030686995.1. Lineage (NCBI taxonomy): Eukaryota > Viridiplantae > Streptophyta > Magnoliopsida > Asterales > Asteraceae > Artemisia > Artemisia argyi. Next base: position 9,032 of record JARVZY010007361.1, on the reverse strand, counting down.
GTGCACTCTTAGACGAGACTTCAACTATGCTTGAACCCTTGAGATAGAATGTAAAAGGCAAGCTTGCATCATCGTAAGTGAAGCCTTGATCCTAACAACCTTAATGCTCCCCCTTAGTGTATGCTCCCCCTTGGTGTATGCTCAAAACTTGTTTTGGCTACCAAAGAATCGAGCGATGAAGTAATCCTTCAAAACAAAGTTAGTAGACAAGTGCACATATATATAATGATGATGATAGATATATGCATGACACTAAATAGGGGAACAATATATGAACGTATTAGGTATATGCACTAAAAATATGACACATGCAATTATTGTTTTAAAAACAACAACCTAAATCCCAAAAAATTGCCATGACCAAAGCTAAAGACATGATAATGATTAGAACCTAATGCAAAGATTCTACCGACATATTTTGGCGAAAGATGCCAAAATATATATTCTAAAAGAGTTAAAGAAAAAAAAAATGAAGATGAGAATGATACGTTCTTTTAAAAATGTAGAAAAATGAAGAAGGATGAGCGTGAATGAAAAGGGAAGGTAATGACAAAAGGTTCACAAATATGGTTTAGATTAATATATCGTTTGACAAGGGTGGACGATTGGGAATCATGAGATTTTTAGGTGTTTTGTTGGTTGACGACTGAAGATGGATATGTGAATGTGGTGATGACACGACAACACTTGAAGCTTGGATATCTTCTTTGTGTTCTTCACTTGCAAGGAAGTGGAAAAGATGCATTTCATAAAGAAATTCACTTGACTTTTAGGGATTTAAGTTTTGATGGTGATGACGCACTTAGTAGAATGTAGGGAATGGTTACATAGTGGAATCTTCTAGTGAAGATGGAAAATGAGGATCAAGTGGAGATGACTAAGTGAAAGCGAAAGAGTGATGTTCAAGGAAGCGAAAGAGTGATGATACTCTTGTTGGATAATGGAGGTATATGTTTGGGTTTATGAGTGTTGGAGAGTTTAAAGGTGTAGAGTTAGGAACGGAAGAGGTTGATTGAGGTTTTGGATGTTGTTCAAGTGAGGGTATTGGATGTGATCTAGTGAGAAGATATTCAATCCAAGTGAAGTGTTCATTGAATGTAATGGTGCTTAGGAGAAAGATGCAACAAGGTCAATTGTTGACATGTTTTTCAACTTGATTCAAGTTGTAGGGTGATGAAGGAGAGCTAGAGGAAAGTTGTTCCAAGTTACATTGAGCAAGGTGTAAGGTAAGAAGAGCATAAAGCTCATGGGATTCCTTGAGTTCTTCAATGAACTTCAAGTGTTTGGAGGAAGGTGATGATGGTGGAATGTTGTTGTTATTAGGGATGGATGATTGAACATGCAACATAGGAATGGCATGTGAAGTTATAGGGTGTGGTGGTGACACTCTTGGTGGTGGAGACATGTTTGAGCTTGGGTAATCATGAAAGCATGATATGGATGGAAGATAGGCTTCATGAGTGGATGGTGTTTTTGTTGAATGAGCATCAAGTGAAGCATTGGTGATGAGGTTTAGATTGTTGTTTTGGGATTGTGCATGCTCATCATGAGAAGAAGCATTGGTGGAACCAAGCATGGGTGTTTGGCTTTGTTTGTGAGATGGGTTATTTGTATGAGCATAAGATTTGGGTATTGGTTGATTTGGAACAACATCACTTGAGCTTTGACAAGAGTCAATTTTTCTCCTCCAAACGGGTTTTACGGAGATCTTAGCAACTCTTGAGAGTTCAGATCTTGGATTGTTGGGGGATAACATGTTTGGTTGGATGATCATTAAGGATGAAGGAGATGTATTTATAGTGTAGGAAAGGTGTGGTTTAGGAAGGTGAATTTTGAGGGCATGGAAATGGTGGATGACTCGAGATTGGTAGTATAAAGGATGATTCGGTTTTTCATTTCACATGGGTGGTTTGAGGATGTACTGAAGAGGGTTATGAGGTTGGAGTGTAAGGTAGAAGGATATATGTGAGTGAGTGTGTTTTCCCTTCCCATTAAATTCGTGCTCATCCGGACATAGAGTTAAGCATGTAAAGGCATACAATCAAATCACATAGGAATAAATAAACATCTAGAAACAACATATATGCGATATGCCATAAATCTAGGAATGACAGAATCTAATGAGAAGCAAAGTTCATAAGAGTAAACTAGCGTTAGGTATATTTAGGAAGAGCAATTTAATCAAGTTGGAGAATGAGTATGAGACTATTACTAGTGGTGCTCAATTCAGGCTAAACACGACCATTTTTACGGGTTACACACACCCAACTTATCACATAGAAGCAATTCAACCGTTAGGTTAAATTGAATTTCTAGTCAATAGATTCTCCAGTAGTCATTCTCTTTTTAGAAGAAATTGAGTTCTTAAATTTACCTATCGAAGAATACCAAATATGAAGTTTGCTTGATTCACTAATGCTTGGCTTAATGTGACTCAAACATCATGTTTTTATGAAGGTAAATCTACATGATATATTTTACTCGCTATACCAATAGAGATGTGTTGAATGTTTAGATAAGAGTAAACGCAAAGTTTTAATCTTTTGTTCATGATTTACCGGTTATTTGGTTTTGATGGCATATTACTTGATTTAATAAATGTGCTAGACTTTAAGAGTGCTCCTTATCATATCTTGTGAGATGAATCTCATTAAAGTTATTTATCTTAAATGAGTTTGTGATTCTCAAATCAAAACAAGACATTAATATATTCTTAAACAAATATTGTTTTCTATGACTTTTGCCATTGTTATATACCATAATTTAACTAGTATTTGAAAAATAAATTTTACTTGTTTATGGATTGTGACAAGTTATTTTTCAATTCTAATAACTTATATTATTTCAAAAAGAAAAGTGTAGTGCATTATCTTGTAACACAACCATGCATGCTACAAAGAAAATGAAATACATATAATATATAGTGTGTATTATTCTTAAATATGTATTTTATCTTGACGTGATGATTTTAAGTAGTGTGAGAAAAATTTACATATGTTGTTAGTTTGCTCATGTTTGGTTTTTCGGATATGACACATTTATCCATTACATCGTAATGTAAATTGCTTGAATATTTCAGACGAAACATCCAAGTCGTCAATCCTACTTCATTGTATATTTTATGTATGTGTTAAACATGTTATTCTAATATTTGGAACACAACTATTGGATAAGTAGATTCAATATGACATTATCAACACAAGTGTGAGTTATGATCCAATGCATATTCTTTTCATCTACAAAGGATGTAAATATTTTCATATCAATCTAGTGTGATTGAGTATGTAAATTCAAGACTATATCTTTGGTTAAAATTTGATGTAATCTTGAAACTCAACAAATAACAATCCAATTTCTTGTCCACACTAAAAACATGTCAATTAGATTTGATGAATATATCAACCATAATTTGAATAATGAATTGATATAATATCAGGATCTTTCTTGACCCTCACAAACACTCATTTAAAATAAATAGGCATTTTGATAGTGTGTTCCATTAATCCTAAGATTATTTATGAGTGAGGTTAGTGAATGATTGAAATTTGACTTACTTCATGATTGTTATATGTATTGTTTATGTGAAAGACTCTTCATTGTTACTTATAAAGAACACACTTACATTTTGAAGATACTTTTTCATTTATATAACTACTAATGTTTTACAATGATTCAATTTCTCTTATTAAACAACTTAATGTAAAATAAGGTAATTTGTTGAAAATATTTAAGTGTGTTGTTAAGAATATATTAAATTGTTTGAAATATTTAGGTGACTAGATTTAACTCATTTACAAGATGTTTAAGTAACATTAAGCCATCTATACCTATATGCAATGCAAGACTAGTTATGCAAACTTAACGTAAGAAATCTAGCATAAGATCTAGTTAAGTATAAACCGGAAAGCTAGCTATAAACTAATAGGGCACATATGCTTAGATATACAAATAATTAAAAATCAAATAGCAATAATCATCTAATATATTCAATTAACAAAATAAAATCACAAATAAGTTCACATAGCACATAAGACACTTGTCGTCGTTTTGTGTATTATATATACCAATGTTTACTTAGCTCGATTTTATTTGAAAATAAAGTAGTTTCCTATCTATTTTAAAATTTAATTAAGATCAATTTTTTTAAAGCATAAATGCTTAATTTTTCAAAGATATATTGACTAGGAATGCCCGACTCGAAGGAAAAGGTAAAATACAAGTTTTACGTTAAAACGAGACTCAAATTTTTGACCTCCGTGTAGTTTTTTGACTTTCTGACTTATTTAAGTTTGTAATGGTTACTTTTAAGCATTTTTAAATGAAAGTAGACTCAATTACCATTAAAACGCCGGGTAGCACGACTTCTACGGAGTTACGGTTAATTTTATATGATTTTTCAAAGTTTCTGAAAAACTGTCGAACAGACAGGCGGACCCCTTAAATTTAAGGGGGCCGCCCAGACAATTAAATGGGCCGCCCATCTAATACTCAAAAATGCATTTTTTGCAAAAAAAATGTTTTCTGACTTTGTGGAAAGGTGTGTAACTTTCTGATTTTAATAACGAACATTTAACACTTGTTTTAAGCATAATCTTATCTCGAGCTAGTATAATTAGTGTATATAATATCAAAACTAATACAAGTAAATCAACAAAACACTTTTCATATTTAATCCTCCTTAATGGGTAATTTGATACATGGATCGTACTCAATTTTTAAAATCATTTGTTTTGAAAATTAGAGCGACGTGACTCTGGTACCAATTGTGGAAAACTAGAATGGGGGGTTGAATAGTTTTCCCCTCTTTTTCGTTATAAAAGGTTTATTTCAAAATGTTGATTCGAATTTATTCAATTGTTTGTTTGAAAACCTTCAATTAGAGTTTAGTATGAAAACGACATATAATCAATATGATCAATTATATATATGAGCTTTTGGATTAGTTTTCAAAACTTAGTTTTATGAATGGAGCTTTGGTTAATCTTTATGTGAATACGTTTTCCTTTTAAAATCTTAAAACGTTTTGTATCAAATTATCTATCAAGTTAAACTCAATATAAGAAGTGTGAATAATAATCTATTAGACCATATCATATAATTATACACACAATCACCATATTAACTTGTAACTATAACACAATTAATCATCATGACAATATAAGCAACTATCAACACATATTTGCATGCATAGATATAAAGCGATAAGTGCAAGAATAAATGTAAAGAGATACGAGAAAGAAAATGCAAACCGGACACGATGATTTATAAGCGCGGGACCAATCCCGTCCCGAACCCGTCCCGAATTGATGCTCCCGTTTTTTTCCCGGGCATGAAAGGTGTGTACCGATCCCGTACCGAACGGGATTCTGGTACCGGGACCTGTTCCGGGACACGGTACCGGGAAATCGGTACGTATCGGGTTATTCCCGTTTTTTGTTAAACTTGAATGATATGTAAAACTTGATTTTGCTGACCCAAAAAGTCAAAATGCATCAGACTATTTGTCGACAAAAATTATATGGAAAAAGGTCAAAAGCATACTAGTTACAAGTTATGATTGATATGTAAAATGATACAATTCAAACTTCATAACATCTGTTTCCAAATTCATGTCAGTTCCCATTAGAACAAGAACAGAAATAGGTTGACCCCAAAAGTCAAAATGTATTTTAATAGTTACTAAAGAATACCATTCATAAAAGTGAATGTCAAAAGCATACGTATAAGATGCATGATTGAAATATTCACTATGATACAAACTTAATATCTCCATGTCAAGGAAAACAAGCGCTAACCGGCCACTTGAATACTACCGGATAAGAATAGTCGATCAGTACATAGCCAATGAAAATATAAGATGATATAAATCCAAAAAAAATAGCAGATGCAACCAATTGTAATCTCAAGTTCAAAAATCAAAATACATAATTTAGTACCTCAAAGTTAATAGCATAATATAAATCCAAAAAAAAAATAGCAGATGCAACATAAAATATTCAAAACTTCCTACAAAGAGTTACTGATAGTAACATCAAATTAATCTTGTGAAAGTCCCATCCCTTTTGCTTCACTCTTCCATGTTCAACAAAACAATTAATCTTCTGAAAATCCCATCCCTTTTGCTTTAGCGTTTTGCTTGGCAATCCCTTCTTCTATATCTATACATACGACAAAAAACTAGCAAAGTTAATAACTTAATAAACATTAGAAAAACACATTCAAGATAAGCTATTACCTTTTGCAACATCGTCATCATTTAATAGATCGTCGATGTCATCTATTATTTCTTTTTTGGACTTTCTTACCCAATCTTGGGTACATATCAACGCCTCAACTATGGCATAAGACAAGTTAGTCCTATATGGGTCAAGAACACGACCTCCCGTACTAAAAGCCGATTCCGATGCAATGGTAGTTATTTGAATTGCCAAAATATCTAAAAAAATAATAAAGACTTGTAAAAAAATAATAACATAAAACATAAAGAAAAATCATAAAATGTAGTAAGTTACCTTTAGCCATTCGAGCTACTATTGGAAATCTTGGAGCATTTAATTTCCACCAATCGAGAATGTCAAAATCACTAGTAAATCTAATTCGCGGCTCATTTAGGTACCTAGTTAACTCGGTATCTAATTCAATGGAGCCGGAGTCTTCCAATTTCAAGAAATCATCCAAATATGCATTATCCCCAACATAGGATTTGCAAGATTGTTGACTCTTGGCTTTTTTAGATGAGTTTTTTGACACAATCGTGTCAAACCTTGTTTTGTATGTTTGAAACAAAACACCCATCCTTTTCACAACTTCTTTCAACATCTCCCTTACCTTGGCGTTAAGAACATCATCGGATAAAGAACTTTCACTAGACATGTTGTACTCCAACATCTTTTTGAACCCATGTGAAACAAGGTTTTGTTTCATAGTCGGGTCCAATATGGTGGCAAAATACATATAATCATTAAGCTCATCAAATTTCCCCCAATACCTGTTATATTTTTTAACCATATCATCAACCATATGACAAAAATCGGGTTTAGTCGCCCAATAACGAAGATGTTTGTCTATATCTAGAATTTCTCTATAAAAGAGATGTGCTAAGGGCTTTGAAGAGGAGGAAATTGTAACCACCGGTAAATTTTCACTTAAATTAAATTTATACTTATCTATTTTTCACGTATAAATTATTTTTTTAAATGTTATCAGTTAAAATAATCATAACAACTAATTAATATGACATAACTCACATTCCTAATAAACATTCTGACTAGCATCAAATGTCTTAAGTGTACTTCAAATAAACATTCCTCATATGTCAAGTATAAAAAGTTTTCAACTTTTATTTGCCACTTTACGATTTTTCGTCAATGTATAATTATTAAACGTTCAAACTAAACGTTAGCCATTTAGAGTTTTAACGAAACTTTTTCGGTTATTAAACTAACAATTAACTTCTATTTATTAACACTTAATTTTTTTTATGTTTAAATAACGGTTAAACACTCCGATAAACCCACAACTCATTTTAAATATAAAAATTAAGTATTTTGATAACTTTTAACATTTTTATAAACTAAATATTTTTACGTTACCGGGTTTCAAATTTTGTAACTTAAGAACTTAACGCTAGTAATTATCGAGATCAAACTATACCCTTTAAAACTTTAAACAATTAATAAAAACTAAAGTTCTTCAATTCTTATTCCTAAAGCCACGTTAATGCTACTATAAATATACCAAACACTACTTTGAACCTCAAATATACTAATAGTTCACTAATAGTACTATAAATATATCTTAAGAATCATTTTACTGGTTTATAGTAAGTAGTCAACCACGTTTTCCCTTCACAATATGTGTTCCAAAATCATGAAACATAGCCAATGTCAAAAGGTCATGCGTGTCTCATGCATGCAGAAACCAAACGTGTATCATCATATTACTACACATATACATGTTGCAAATATAAAATATATGTGTTTCATAATCTAGCAACATAACAAATTTAAGAATACCTGTCTCTAGATATTTTCACCAAGAGTCAATAGGTTAGGTTAAATTCTTGGCCAAAACTTTACCACGCCTCCACACACATCCTCCTCGTTACATTTGGTTGTAAGGTAACTCAAGACACCTCAACATATCCCCTTCAATACAACATATATAATGACCTAGAACCCTCTTGAGAACCTTAACTTCTCACCCTATATATAAACGACCCCCATCCATTCTTGCCTCTTCACCTATGGTTCGAAATACATCAGCTACATCAACAGCCATTTACCTATTGAATTAGAGGTCACAAATAACTCCACCACAACATGTTCCTTTGATTTTACTTATGGTCAAACTAATTAGGGAAAACCTTTGGACTAGGATCGAACCACACCATACAACCCTCACCATCTGCATGTACTACCTCTCAAACCCCAAGAGCACACCTCACTATGTCTCTCTTCTAACAACATGATGACTAGAAGCCTCATGAAGTCTTGCTCTTTCACCTTATTTAAACCTACCTCCCATTTTCCCTCATCACCATACGAAACACACAAAACCATCACACACTCAAATACACTTACTGGTCTTGAGTCCAAGTAGGAGTAAAGGAAGAGTACATTAGAGCCTAAGAGGAGGGAAAAAGACTTGGTGTCACCTAGAAACTATCTTAGCCAATTTTCCTCCAAAAATCGAGTTCTTAAATTTGTAAGTCATCCAAACCTTTTTCATATCTTTTATAGGTTTTCGATAATTTTAACTATGATATTAAATAAGCCTTAGTAAACATCTTAGGCCAAAGCCAATGTTTTCTTTCCTTTTCTGTTAGAACGAGACAAACAAACACCCTAGATATACTTGTAGTTTACTTTATAACTTTAACACTTATAGTAAAAGAATTTAAATAAGTTAGTAAACATGTTTAAAGGACAAAGGAATGGAACACTTAATCCTTGTTTCAAAGCTATATGTATTTTTTTTCTTTCTGTTGTGTCGAGAACCAGAACCAACAACCCTTTTTGGAATAACTTGAT